>CATOUR010000582.1:0-225006 GCA_951848785.1 Callosobruchus maculatus
GCTTTTTGATCAATTATTGATAATTGATTTTGACAATAATGTCTTTACTGAATGGTCCAGGAATAACGGCTTCACCAGGTTTACGGGTTAGCTCAGCCGTATAGTCGTGAGTTTGCGTCGTCACCGCATCATCAGGGTGATAGGTTGCAAAAGGGAGATACTGGTTGTACGTCACGTCGCCGTAGGTTTTATCAATGAGACGCATGAGTAAACCATTTCCCATGTCCAGATGCGTATCATCGTAGAGCGTATCGGTGGTGTAAAAGCTGGTCGTTACGTCAAATTGTTCTGAACAGCCAGCAGTGGCATCCCGGATTGTCGAAATGCTAAACGGTGAAGTGACGGCGTTGGCATTGACTGCGCTCTTCCGTAAAACTGGCCAAAATTCACAATCTGATTGTCAGGGTAGATCCGGATATCCACACCGCAGTCCAGGAAATGAATATTTGAAAGTCCGGTAATGTCGTAATGCAGGTTTTTTTGCATTCGAAAGCGTGTTGATTCCGCCTGAACCGTCAAACGTCAGCACGGTGACGGAGGGAAAGGTATAGTCAAACTGCTCTTTTGGTATCGCTTTTAGCTTCACGTAGAGACGAAAGCGCACGCTAAACGTGACGTTTTTCTGAATTGTGACGCCATTGCAGTCTGCTTCTTGATACTGTTTCCATTTATCATCCTGCTTATCAAGGCAGGCTCCCGTATCAATTTTGATATCGGGGATATCATAGTCAATACCGTTATAGGTTACGCCAAACGCCAGATAAGGGTTGTTGGTCATCAGGCTATCGGTGTTATGAAAACTGTCCAGGATATAGGCATAAACGTGTTCACTCCAGGGATCCTGCGAGACAGGTTTTGTACTGTCGCGGGTGGCGTTATCGCAATATACCGTCACCAGCAAATCACCGCTTTCCCAAATTTTTTGTCCGGCAGGGGCGTTGGCCGGTACCCGTGAACGTCGGGAGCGTTGTTGTGATCAGACTTTGGCCGCCCGTTGAATCTTTGTAACAGTCCATCGCCCATGCGGAGGATGAGAACAAACATAAAAGGGCAGTCACCGCGAGATATATTTTTTTCATCATTATCCCTTATTCACCGGCTTGCTCTGGCAGGTAGTCTGCACCGCGTTACAACTCACCTTAAACATTTCCAGACCACCATAATCGCTGATATACCCGACCTGGAACTCAGCGGGCAGATTAGCCAGTGACTGGCTGGCCTGACCAAACGGCTCAATCATTACGCTCTCTGCACCCGGCAATAAGGTTTTACCGTTCAGGCCGATATAGCCGACGGTGATGTAATAGGGGCTGCTGTTTTTGAACTGCAGCGTACCCGAGGCGCGGGATATAACCACCTTATCCAGAGGAACAAACTGGCCCTCCTTCAGCTCAATGGCTTTTGGCCGCCAGAACAGTTTAAGCCGGCTTTGCATGGCGATTTGCATCACGTTCTTCTGCTCGGCTTTGGGCGGGATTTCCCGCATGTTGTAATAAAACAGCGACTCTCGATCGGCTGGAAGTCGGCTGAGGTTTTGCTGCGCCATCAGGCGAACCTGCGCCTGTTCCTCAGGCTCGATACGCAACAGTGGCGGAACAGGAGAGATAAACTCGCGCGTTTTTTTTACCCTCTTTATCCTCAATCCACGACTGAGCCAGATAAGGATCGGTTTTACTCTGGTTTATCAGTCTGACCGACACGCTTTTTGCTGAGGCGTTGAAAATAATGCGTGTTCTGTCGGGCGATACGGTGGCCCAGGCAAAGCTGCACGTGCCAAGGAAACAGATAAGCCCTTTTTGAAATCATCGTGATGTTCATTTTATTCGTCCTGAATTAATGCACTGTTTTACAAGGTAAAAATATAGCGTCACCGCTAAGGTTACTTTGGTTCGGCGGCGTGATTTCACACGCTTTGTCAGACCAGGTGAGACGTAACGTACTGTTTTCCTGAATCCCGCTGAGATAAACGAACCCTTCTTCGGCAACCAGACCGACCTCTTTACCCGTAGCGCTGTCGACGATACTGACGCCCAAAGGAGGGAACTGACCGTTTTCCTGTCGAATAATGCCGACAATCTGGTAGCCCGTGGTGGCGTTCAGCTTGCTGTAACCAATGGCACCTTCCGTCAGCGTGGTGCGAATAACGGAGGTTGCTATATCCACGCCATCAGGCAGCGTGTTGCTGTTAACGCGCACCGTGGAGGTGGTGTAGTTGCTGAGTGAGGGGACGACAGCAATACCGAAAACGTTAGTGCGCGTGCGCGAACTGTTGACCTCAATTCCGTCAACACCATCGGCATCGATCATCATGCGGGCGTTGTTGGCCGGGCTGTAATCATGCAGGGCTACGCCATGCCGCGTGGCGGTGAGCGAGCCGTTCCAGCCCGCGCTGATTCGAACGGTACTGATTGGGCTGAACGCTTCCTGAAAGATTGAGGCGTCCGTAAGGAGAATAGTGCTGGTATCCGCCGCGCAATGACGGTTCGCCTTCGCGCAAATCGTCTTCCGTCGTAGAGGCCGAGAGATTCCACGTATTGTTGCGATCGGAGGCGTCATAGTAAGAAGCCATATGAGACGCGCTGTCGCCGCCCGATCGCTGGTAGCTGTACATAATGCTACGACTTTGTTCCAGCGGGAGGGTGAAGGCGAAATAGACCTGGTTTTCGTCGCTGTCATCCCAGCGCACGCGGCTTAGCGCCAGCGATGCGGATAAACCTCTTAAATTGCCGATATCAAAGTTGCGGCTCAGCGAAAAGGAGTAGTTTGTGTTGCTGCTGTTGTCCCAGTAGGTGTTACGGGTGACGTTGAGATAGGTATTTAATGCCAGCGAATCAAGGTACTGGTTGAAGGAGATAACATAACTCTCTTTTTCGTTTGTCGTTGAGGTATCTCCGTCCCGGGAGGCGAGATATTCGCTCATTGAGACATATTCTTTATCCGAGAATCGATAACCTGCAAAGGTGATCTGGCTGCCGGTCGCCTCAAAACGTTTTGCGTAATTGGCGCGATAGCTGTACCCACGCTGTGTTTCATTTTTTCCCTGATGGAGCGTGGCCTCGGCGCCCGTCACATCAAAAGAGATCGAGCCGAACGAATCCAGGTTGAAGCCGATACCGGTGGTCATGGCCTGATAATCATCCGCCGTCAGCAGGGTGCCGCCATACAGTGACACATTGCTCAGCCAGCCCCAGGAGAGTTCACCTGTCCAGAAAAGCGGGTTATTGATGTCGTTATGGCCCGTAGCGGTGGGCTTACCGATGGATGTTTTATAGCGCACCTGGCCTTTTCGGGTCAGGAAGGGGATTGAGGATGAACCCACCTGGAAGGTGGTTTTACGCCCATCTTCCTCTTCGACAACCACGTCCAGCTGCCCCCTGGTAGGTTTCACCCAGGTCAGAAATGGTGAACGGCCCCGGCGCGACGGTTGTTTGATAAAGGACGCGGCCAGACTGGGAGACTGTCACTTTGGCATTGGTCTGCGCGATGCCGTTAATTTGTGGTGCATAACCTTGTAGATCAGGCGGCAGCATACTTTCATCACTTTCCAGTGATGCACCGGTAAAGTGGAAGGTATCAAAAATATCTGAGCTTAAATCATATTGCCCCAGCGTCATTTTTGATGACAGCGAAGGGATAGGGGCGGTAGAGATAGGTCCGTGCCAGACTGCTGTCACTGCCTGTAGACTCACCGTGACGAAAGTTTTGGTTATATTGATAATCTGAACGTAGACGCCAGGCGCCGAGGTTAAACCCGAGCGTGCCGTAGGCGCTGATTATTCTGGCTGTCGTCGCCCCCGTGCGGATCGTACTGGCTGGCATAGAGATTATAATCAAGTAAAACACCCGCAATGCCTTCATCCCAATATTCCGGCGGCGTCCAGTTCTTCGCCTGATATTTCATCCATGCCTGGGGAACGGTGACGGAAAGCACCATCGTCCCTTTATTAAGGGAAAAGCCCAGCTCCGGAACAGCCGAAAGATCAAGGCAACGTCCGCCTTCAGAATAATGGAGTCGCGAAATAAAATCGGTGCTAAGTCCGAAAGCGGATAACTGCCCGGCATTCACACAAATTTGCGAACCGCTTTCGTTTTCCGTTGCGATCCACTCCATTGTTGCGGATTCAGGTAGCGTATTTTTATTGACCTGAATGCGGACGAGATAGCTACCCGGCGCGATGTGGCCTTTTTTCTCAAACTGGGAAATATCAATATTACTTCGGTCTTCAACGTCAATCATATCTGTGTTGAATTCAACCGCGGAGACTGGCAACACGAATAAAGCTGAGTAAAATGTGGCACTCAGCGAATGCTTTATAAAAGCAGAGAGGCGGGAGAGTTGATGTGCTGAGTGTTTTAGCATAAATCCGTTTCGCTTTTAAAAAGAAGGCATAAAAGCCGATGAGTCCTTCATCGGCTACGTTTTCAGACGGCAATCTAATTACTTGTATTCAAGGATATAGTTCGCCTGGGCCTGAACGTTACCCGGGGTAGCCTTGCTGCCAGCTACCGGTTCCATGCGGGCTTTGAAGTTCAGTTCCTGATAGGCATTTGTGGTAGGGAATGACACTTCAATCGGCGTACCCAGCGTGACTTTATTGCTGCCGCTATCCAGCAAGCGAACGCCCACACCTGTTGCACCGCCGATGTTGCCATCAAGCGTGTTTTTCATCAGGCTGGTGTCGGTCGAATCGGTGCTTGCGGAGGCAAAGGTGACCTTCACTTTGTCGATCGTGGTGGTGGTTTGTCCAGTCGTAGTAGAGAGAATGCAATCCTGCAGGTGGATATTCACGTCAACCGGCAACGAGTTTTTACCGCTGTTCAGCACGCTATCCGCGACTTCACCTAATTCAATAGTCTGATTTTCATCTCCTGGGGTGATAGAGCAAGGCGCACTGATAACTTCTCACCGGTGAACGTGATCTTCCCTGAGCCCTGGTTATCTGCGGTTATCTGCTGCCACAGCAGTCAGTGACAGGCCAGAAAGCAATGCAGTTGTTGTTACTGCCAGAATAGTCTTGTTAAACATGTAGATATAATCCTTTACCTAAGAGTGGGTGGCGCAATATTTTTAATGAATTACTATTGCAACACTTTTATTTCATTAAAGCGGTCGAAATATACCAGTCACAATATGGCTCATCTCGTGAGTATTTCTAAATGGGAGATTTAGAGGTTATTAATAAATTATTTAAAATTATGAATGGGATGGATGTCGTTGCTCAACAGCCCGAATGCTCGGTTTAAATAATGATTGACATCAACCTTTTGAGTTTTTTTTAATACGCGAAGCGGTAATTATTATACGGGTAATAGCTATGAATAATATTTCTTAAGTGAATTCTATGGCGATTAGAAAGTATGGTGCCGGACTTTATATCATTAATACTAATAGTTGGAATGTCACTGACATTAAAAAAATTGCGCTCCCTCAAATAAGGCAGCGCAACCGTTCAGCCAATACCCGCCGATTGTAACAATACCAGGCTTAAACCCATCACCGACATGCCGCACAGCACCCCGTAGCTCGGGTTGTTGTTGGGGTCGATCTCTTTTGCCAGCGGCATCAGTTCATCTACCGACAGGGCGACCATGATCCCCGCCACGGCCGCCATAATTGCCGCCATCACGACCGGGGATACGAGGCTACCGAGGATCAGCCACGCCAGCACGCCGCCGAGTATTTCCGCCATCCCGGAGATACCCGCCCAGAAGACGGCCGTACGCTTTGAGCCGGTCGCGGCATAAACCGGCCCGGCTACGGCAAGTCCTTCAGGAATATTGTGCAAGGCAACGGCCAGCGCGACGCCAAAACCCATCTCCAGATTGCTGCTGGCCGTAACATACGTGGCGACGCCTTCCGGGAAGTTATGCAGGCTGATGCCCAGCGTCAGCAGAATAGCGGTGCGTTTGATATTGCCGGGTATTGTGGCAACGCTTTTCTGCATCAAATCCTGAGGGTGCGCGTGCGGCAGCATGCGGTCGAGCGCAAAATAGCCCAGCAGCCCGGCAATGAACATGCCGTAGCCCAGCACCGGGGACATTCCCTCGGTGTGAAGTGCGGCGGGCAGCATCTCCATCAGCGAAATAAGCAGCATGATCCCGGCGGCGAAGCCCAGCGAGAAGGCCAGCACGCGATTAGACGGTTTTTGCCCGAGCACGCCGAGGAACGCCCCGATAAAGGTCGCGGCGCCCGCGAGTATGGTCAAAATCAAGGGTACTGACATGCACTCTCCTTAAGCTGTTTCTGACATTCAAATTTCCTGATGATGATCTTCACGGTTATCTGCGTTCATCTTCACCTGAATGCGCGTAATGTAGAACCATCAAACTGACACCTCCTCTAAGGATATCACCATGTCTTCTTCTCGTATGCCAGCACTGTTTTTAGGCCACGGCAGCCCAATGAACGTTCTGGAAGATAACGTCTATACCCGCGCCTGGCGTCATCTGGGTGAGACGTTGCCGCGTCCGAAGGCGATTGTGGTGGTGTCCGCGCACTGGTTTACCCGCGGTACCGGCGTGACGGCCATGGAAACGCCGAAAACTATTCATGATTTTGGCGGCTTCCCGCAGGCGCTGTATGACATGCATTACCCGGCTCCCGGCTCCCCTGAGCTGGCGCAGCAGCTGGTCGATCTGCTGGCGCCTGTTCCGGTAGCGCTGGATAAGGAAGCCTGGGGCTTTGACCACGGCTCGTGGGGCGTGCTGATAAAAATGTATCCGGATGCCGATATCCCGATGGTGCAGCTGAGTCTCGACAGCACCAGGCCAGCTGCCTGGCATATGGAGATGGGCCGTAAGCTGGCTTCGCTTCGTGATGAGGGCGTCATGCTGGTTGCCAGCGGTAACGTGGTACACAACCTGCGCACGGTACGCTGGCACGGTGAAAATACCCCGTATCCGTGGGCGACATCCTTCAATAACTACGTAAAAGACAACCTGACCTGGCAGGGGCCGGACGAGCGGCACCCGCTGGTGAACTATCTGGATCACGAAGGCGGTTCGCTCTCTAACCCAACGCCGGAACACTTCCTGCCGCTGCTGTACGTGCTGGGCGCGTGGGATGGTCAGGAGCCGGTTACGATCCCGATCGACGGAATAGAGATGGGAAGTTTGAGCATGCTGTCGGTGCAGGTGGGGTAATAAAAGTAAAACGGCAACCTGAGGTTGCCGTTTTTAGCGTTTGCTCCCTCTCCCGTAGGAGAGGGCAACAGGCTGCACGCTACTCCACAAAAATATGCGGATAGAACCGTGACAGGTCCTGCGTAATCAAGGCGCGATCTTCGCGAATGCCAATCCCGGCAGGCTTATCGTTAATCAGCCAGCTGCCAATCAGCGTATAGCTGTCGCCAAACTTCGGCAGCTGATAAAACGCCTGGACGATCATTCCTTCTTCACCGTACGGTCCTTCAACCGCTTCCAGCGTTTTACCGTTTTCGATAATCGATACGTTCGCCCCTTCACGGGAGAAGATCGGCTTAACGACGTATTTCTCCATCGGCGGGAAATCATCTTCGGCAAAGTACGCAGGCAGCAGGTTCGGGTGGTTCGGGAACATCTCCCACAGCATCGGCAGCAGGGCCTTGTTGGAGATAATGCTCTTCCATGCCGGCTCAAGCCAGCGGACGCCAGCGTCTTCCAGCTTGGTGGAGAACATCTCGCGCAGCATATATTCCCACGGATACAGCTTGAACAGGTTGCTTATCACCTGATCCTGCATGTCCGTAAACTGGCCTTTTTCACCCAAACCGATGTCTTCAATATAGAGGAATTCCGTCGCCACTTCCGCTTCGGCCGCGCAGTCCTGCAAATACTGAACCGTACCGCGATCTTCTTCGGTATCGCGGCAGCAGGCGAGGTGCAGCAGGTTAAAACCGTGCTGTTCGCCCAGTTCGGCGAAACGCTCAATCAGCTTTTCCTGCAGGCTGTTGAACTGGTCGCTGCCTTCCGGCAGGTTTCCGGCGTTCGCCTGATCTTCCAGCCAGATCCACTGGAAAAACGCGGCTTCGTACAGGGAGGTTGGCGTATCCGCGTTGTTCTCGAGAAGCTTCGGTTCACCCACGCCATCCCAGGCCAGATCGAGGCGAGAGTAGAGCGAAGGCTGATTCGTTTTCCACGACTGACGGACAAAGCTCCAGGTGTGCTTCGGAATGCGGAATTTGGTCATCAGCGCATCGCTGTCGATGACTTTCTCAACCACCTTCAGGCACATCTGGTGCAGCTCAGCGGTCACGTCTTCAAGCTTTTCAACCTGAGCAAGCGTGAGCCTGTAGTAAGCATCTTCACACCAGTACGGCTCGCCGTACATGGTGTGGAAGTTAAAGCCGTATTCGGTAGCCTTTTCGCGCCAGTCCGGGCGCTCGACAATACTGACTCGTTCCATGATCAGCCGCCCATTGAGCGAGTCGAAGAGCCGGTCGCGCTACGCTGCATGGTGGTTTGTTTGGCAACAGACTCGCCGAAGCCGCCGCGGGTAATGGTGCTGGTGGTTGCAGGTTTCGGCGCCATGGCGGTTTTCGGTACGGTCATGGTACGGCCTGGCGTTGCGGCGCCGTAACCCTTGCCGGTGGCATCGGTATATTTACCGTACGCCGGGCTGTTCGGGTTTTTGGAGCTGAACAGCGGCTGCTGCTGGTAGCCCGCGCCGCCGCTCATCAGGCGGCCCATCATATAGCCCGCCATCAGCGGCATCCAGAAGCTGCCGCTGGACTGCGCCTGCGCCTGGTTTTCCGGCGCCATACCCGCCTGAGCCGGTGCCTGCTGGCACTGGCCTTCACCGAATTCAGCTACACAGTCTTCGCGTGAGGCGTATTTTGGCGCGGTGCGTTCCGCTTCTTTCAGGGCGTTGTTGTAGGCCGTTGTACATTCGGCGGCTTTACCGGTTGCGCTCGCGCAGTCGTCGGCGTTTTGATACAGCGAAACCGTCTCGTCGCTTTGCTCACAGCCTGCCAGCATAAAGACGGCGGTGACCGCCAGCGCGACAGGCGTCAGGTGGCGTGCGTTCCAGCTTTTGCGGAACGACGCGTGATTCATCGTTTTTGTCCGTTTCATAATTGTCTTCCAGGACCCAGTGGTAATAACGCTCAGGATAGAGGATGACTGGTTGAAAATGAAGCGAAGAGGGGCGGAAACAGGGAGATCTTTACGTTGGCTTACGTTCGGAGAGGATTTATGTGCTCCCTCTCCCACAGGGAGAGGGCAGGGGTGAGGGCATCAGGCCGCAGTGTGCCTGATGACACTCTTAGTTACGGAACGGATTGCTACCGCTGCTGGCAGGTGCGGTGCTGCGCGCTGCCGCCGGCTGCGCAACTGGCGCGCTGCTGTTAGCGGTGAAATTATCAACGGCGGCATCCTGCTGCGGATTTTCCGGCGCGACGCTTTCAGGCGACGTGGAGACCGGTTTGCCCAGCGTGCTGTTCAGCATTTGCAGATCCTGCTCGTTCAGCGTACCCAGAGCCTGCTTGATGTTCAGCTGGTTAATCAGGTACTGGTAACGCGCGCTGGAGAGCTGCTGTTTCGCGTTGTACAGCGTGGTCGTTGCGTCTAACACATCAACGATAGTACGCGTACCGACGGAGTAACCCGCTTCCATCGCGTCCAGAGAGCTTTGCGCAGAGACAACGGCCTGTTTGTAGGCGTTGATGCTGCTGATGGACGCGTTCACGTTGTTGAAGGAAGAACGCACGGTCTGGACCACGTTGCGGTGCGCGCTTTCAAGCTGCTCGCTCGCGCCTACGAAGTTGTACTGCGCCTGCTTAACCTGAGAGTTAACCATCCCGCCCTGGTACAGCGGCAGAGAGAAGCTCAGGCCAACTTTGTTCTGGCCCATGTTGTTGTCGTCATACTGGGCAGTGTTGGTTTTAGAACCGCTGTAGCTGGTATCCGATACGCCGGTAGAGGCGCTCAGGCTCAGGGTTGGCAGGTGGCCGTCCTGAGCAAGACGGATCTGCTCGCGCGCCAGGTCCTGGCTCAGGCGTGCCTGCAGCAAGGTCAGGTTACGGTTTTCCGCCTCTTTCAGCAGGGCGTTAACCGCCTGCGGCTTGTCCGTTTTGAAGCTGTCCACGTTCAGAGAGGCCAGTTCAGGATAGTAGTTACCGGTGACCTGACGCAGTGATTCCAGCGCGTTGTCGAGGTTGTTACGTGCGGTCACTTCGTTTGCCAGTACGGTGTCGTACTGTGAACGGGCGTTCTGTACGTCAGTGATGGCGACCAGGCCCACGTTGAAGCGCTGGGTGGTTTGATCTAACTGACGATAAATCGCCTGTTTCTGCGCTTCGGTGTAGGAGAGGGCGTCAATCGCGCTCAGTACGTTGAAGTAGGCGGTCGCGGTATTCAGGATCAGCGTCTGCTGATCGGTCTGATAGGTCACATCCTGAATGCCCGCGCTCTTTTCCTGCAAGCTCAGCTCACGCCATTTGGACATGTCGAACAGGGTTTGCGTTAACTGTAAAGAGGCGCTGGTGGCATTCGAGTTGATGCCGTTATTATCGCGAAAACCGTTAGTGTAGGTATAATCTGCACCTAAGCCCAGCTGCGGCAGCAGTGGACTACGTGCTTCGTTAATTTTTTCAAACGCAGCATCACGATCGGCCGCTGATTTACGTAAATCAGGGTTGCCCAGACGTGCCTGCTGGTAGACCTGTAACAGGTTCTCTGCCTGGCTCATTGCACTGAAGCCCGTCAGGCTCAGGCCGATAAGGATGGGGAGCAATTTCTTCATTTGCATTCCTTGTTGTGAAGCAGTATTAGCGCTGATCTAATTAAAAATAATTGCCGATTCTAACAGAATCATCCACACCAAAAGGTTGGCGTAACGTGCCATCTGGCGGTAATTTGCTCCAATCTACCATATAGCCATACAAACGGCAGCCAAACAGCCTTGAAATTCACAATTTCATCACCATTGCTACCAGGACTCGACCGATGCAAAAACCAGAAAACGTGCCTGTCACCTTCGCCAAAAACGATGTAGAAATTATTGCACGAGAAACGCTTTATAGCGGTTTTTTTTCAATGGAACTTTACCGTTTCAGGCATCGCCTGTTTAACGGTGAAATGAGCGGTGAAATCAAACGCGAAATATTTGAGCGCGGGCATGCGGCAGTCTTGCTACCCTTTGACCCAGTGCGTGATGAAGTCGTTCTGGTCGAGCAGGTCCGTATTGCGGCGTATGATACCAGCGAAACCCCGTGGTTGCTGGAGATGGTGGCCGGGATGATCGAGGAAGGCGAGTCGGTCGAAGACGTCGCCCGCCGCGAGGCGCTGGAAGAGGCGGGCCTGGTGGTGGGCCGCACGAAACCGGTGCTGAGCTATCTGGCAAGCCCGGGCGGGACAACGGAACGCACATCTATTATGGTGGGCGAAGTGGACGCCACGACAGCGGAAGGGATCCACGGTCTGGCAGATGAAAACGAAGATATTCGGGTTCATGTGGTAAGTCGGGAGCAGGCTTACCGGTGGGTAGAAGAGGGGAAAATCGACAACGCAGCGTCTGTCATCGCCCTGCAATGGCTACAGCTGCACTATCAGACTTTACGACACGAGTGGAAAAAATGAAGCGTTATACACCTGACTTCCCAGAAATGATGCGCCTGTGCGAAACCAATTTCGCACAATTGCGCCGCCTGCTGCCGCGAAACGACGCACCCGGCGAAACGGTGAGCTATCAGGTGAGCAACGCCCGGTATCGGTTAACGATAACAGAATCAACGCGCTACACTACGCTGGTAGAGATTGAGCAAACGGCGCCGAGCATTAGCTACTGGAGCCTGCCGTCCATGACGGTGCGTCTTTATCACGATGCGATGGTCGCTGAAGTGTGTTCAAGTCAGCAGATCTTTCGCTTTAAAGCGCGGTATGATTATCCGAATAAAAAGTTGCATCAACGCGACGAAAAGCATCAAATTAACCAGTTTTTAGCCGACTGGCTAAGGTATTGTTTAGCACATGGAGCAATGGCGATTCCGGTTTGTTAGCATCATAAACCTACCTAAGGACACCATTTGGAAAGCCTGTTGAACCTGACTGTTGCTGGTGGGGCGCCAGTCAGGATATTACAAATCACCGACACCCACCTTTTTGCCGAAAAGCATGAGACGCTTCTGGGCGTGAACACCTGGGAGAGTTATCAGGCGGTTCTGGACGCGATCCATGCTGAAAATCGGCCATGCGATTTGATCGTCGCAACGGGCGATCTGGCGCAGGACCAATCCTCCGCAGCCTATCAGCATTTCGCTGAGGGGATTGCGAGCTTTAGCGTGCCTTGCGTCTGGCTACCGGGCAATCACGATTTTCAACCTGCGATGTACAGCTCGCTTCAGGACGCGGGGATTTCACCGGCTAAATGTGTCTTTGTGGGTGAGCAGTGGCAAATCCTGCTCCTCGACAGTCAGGTGTTTGGCGTTCCGCACGGTGAGTTGAGCGACTATCAGCTCGACTGGCTGGAGACAAAACTGGCCGCCGAACCGGATCGCAATACGCTGCTGTTACTGCACCATCATCCGCTACCGGCGGGCTGTAGCTGGCTCGATCAGCACAGCTTGCGCAACTCTGCGGCGCTGGACAGCGTACTGGTGAAATTTCCGCGCGTGAAAAATCTGCTGTGCGGGCACATTCATCAGGAACAGGATCTCGACTGGAACGGTCGCCGCCTGCTCGCGACGCCGTCCACCTGCGTGCAGTTTAAGCCCCACTGCGCTAACTTCACGCTGGACACCATCGCACCGGGCTGGCGCTGGCTGGAGCTGCATGCCGACGGCACGCTGACCACCGAAGTGTGTCGTCTGGCCGGCGCGCAGTTCCGCCCGGATACCGCTTCAGAAGGCTATTGATGTCGACGCTTCTCTATCTGCACGGGTTCAACAGCTCTCCGCGCTCGGCGAAAGCGACGCAGCTTCGCGAGTGGCTGCATGCGCATCATCCCGACGTGGAGATGATTATTCCGCAGCTGCCTCCTTATCCGGCGTACGCGGCAGAAATGCTGGAATCGATTGTGCTTGAACACGGCGGCGAATCGTTTGGCGTTGTCGGGTCGTCCCTCGGCGGCTACTACGCCACCTGGCTGTCGCAATGCTTTATGTTGCCTGCTGTCGTCGTCAACCCGGCGGTCCGGCCATTTGAGCTGTTAAGGGACTTTCTTGGCGAAAACGAGAACCCCTACACCGGCCAACAATATGTGCTAGAGTCACGCCATATTTACGATCTCAAAGTTATGCAGGTCGACCCGCTTGAAGCGCCCGATCTTATCTGGCTGCTGCAACAGACGGGAGATGAAGTGCTGGATTACCGCCAGGCAGTGGCGTATTACGCATCCTGCCGCCAGACTGTAGAAGAGGGCGGAAACCATGCTTTCACGGGCTTTGAAGATCATTTCACCCAGATTGTCGATTTTCTTGGACTGCACAGCCACTGACAATCAATGCGAATTGCTAGCTTAAATCATGACGCAAACCTATAACGCTGATGCCATTGAGGTACTCACCGGGCTTGAGCCGGTTCGCCGCCGCCCGGGGATGTACACCGATACGACGCGCCCAAACCACCTGGGCCAGGAAGTAATAGATAACAGCGTGGACGAAGCGCTGGCAGGCCATGCCAAACGCGTCGACGTTATCCTGCACGCCGATCAGTCGCTGGAGGTCATCGACGACGGCCGCGGCATGCCCGTGGATATCCACCCGGAAGAGGGTGTACCCGCCGTTGAGCTGATCCTCTGCCGTCTGCACGCGGGCGGTAAGTTCTCCAACAAAAACTACCAGTTCTCCGGTGGTTTGCACGGCGTGGGGGATCTCGGTGGTCAACGCCCTGTCGAAACGCGTGGAAGTCAACGTCCGCCGCGACGGCCAGGTGTATAACATCGCGTTCGAAAACGGCGAAAAGGTGCAGGAGTTGCAGGTTGTCGGGACGTGCGGCAAACGCAACACCGGCACCAGCGTCCACTTCTGGCCTGACGAAAGCTTCTTCGACAGCCCGCGCTTTTCCGTTTCTCGCCTGACGCACCTGCTGAAAGCCAAAGCGGTGCTGTGCCCGGGCGTGGAAATCACCTTTAAAGATCACGTTAACAACACCGAGCAGAGCTGGCGCTACGAGAAGGGTCTGAACGACTATCTGTGTGAAGCGGTAAACGGCCTGCCGACCCTGCCGGAAAAGCCGTTCGTCGGGAATTTCGAAGGCGACACCGAAGCGGTGGACTGGGCGCTGCTGTGGCTGCCTGAAGGCGGCGAGCTGCTGACGGAAAGCTACGTCAACCTGATCCCGACCATGCTCGGCGGTACGCACGTGAACGGCCTGCGTCAGGGGCTGCTGGATGCCATGCGCGAGTTTTGCGAATACCGCAACATTCTGCCGCGCGGCGTGAAGCTGTCTGCAGAAGATATCTGGGACCGCTGCGCCTACGTGCTTTCCGTGAAGATGCAGGATCCGCAGTTTGCCGGTCAGACCAAAGAGCGCCTCTCGTCGCGCCAGTGCGCGGCGTTCGTCTCCGGCGTGGTGAAAGATGCGTTTACCCTGTGGCTGAACCAGAACGTTCAGGCGGCAGAAATGCTGGCTGAAATGGCCATCTCCAGCGCCCAGCGCCGTCTGCGTGCCGCGAAGAAAGTGGTGCGTAAAAAGCTCACCAGCGGCCCCGCGCTGCCGGGCAAGCTGGCGGACTGTACCGCGCAGGATCTCAACCGCACCGAACTGTTCCTGGTGGAAGGGGACTCGGCGGGCGGATCGGCCAAGCAGGCGCGGGATCGTGAATATCAGGCGATCATGCCGCTCAAGGGTAAGATCCTTAACACCTGGGAAGTCTCGTCTGATGAAGTGCTGGCCTCGCAGGAGGTACACGATATCTCCGTTGCGATCGGCATCGATCCGGACAGCGAGGATCTGAGCCAGCTGCGCTACGGCAAGATCTGCATCCTCGCGGATGCGGACTCCGATGGTCTGCACATCGCCACGCTGCTCTGCGCGCTGTTCGTGAAGCACTTCCGCACCCTGGTGAAAAACGGTCACGTCCACGTGGCGCTTCCGCCGCTGTACCGCATCGACCTCGGCAAAGAGGTTTACTACGCGCTGACGGAAGAAGAGAAAGCGGGCGTGCTGGAGCAGCTTAAGCGCAAGAAGGGCAAACCGAACGTTCAGCGCTTTAAAGGGCTGGGCGAGATGAACCCGATGCAGCTGCGCGAAACGACGCTGGATCCGAATACCCGCCGCCTGGTACAGCTGACCATCAGCGATGAAGATGAACAGCAGACCAACGCCGTAATGGATATGCTGCTGGCCAAGAAACGTTCGGAAGACCGACGTAACTGGCTTCAGGAGAAAGGCGACATGGCGGATATTGAAGCCTGATAAACGCTTTGCGGATCTGTTTTTGTGCCCGGCGGCGCGACGCCTGTCGGGCCAAAAAAGCAGCTCAGCAAGATGAACGCTTTTTCCGGTACTGCAACGGCGTCTCGCCAATCCCCTTCTTAAACGCGCTGATAAACCACGTCACGTCAGAAAACCCCGCCCGGGATGCAATCTCGCGCACGCTCGCCTCGCTGTGCAGCAGCCACTCGCACGCCTTACGCAGCCGCAGCGTATTCAGGTAGTCGTGGATCTTTTCGCCCGTTTCCGCATGGAACTTTCGCGACACGTAGCTGCGTGATTTTCCCAGCTCCCCGGCCAGCGCATCCAGACGAAATTTCTCCTGATAATGCTCGTCGAGCCAGAACATCACCCGGCTGGCGATCCCCTGGCCGTTGCCCGGCTCGCCCTCGCTATCGTCAGGAAGCATCGCAAACAGGCTGATCAGCAGGCTGGCAATACTCTCGCTGTTCATCGGTGGCCTGTAGCAGCCAAACAGATGATCGATATGGTGATGGCAGTGGGCTAAATCGGCGACCCACGCCTCGGCGCCGCGGCGTGAAAGCCGCTCCAGCCGCTGCCGGGTCTGGGGAAAATCCCGCAGCACTTTCAGCACCGCGTGCCGATCGAGATGCACGATCGTGCGTCGGTAAATCGCCTCCGCCCGTTCGTCCACCATCACCTTATGCAGCGTAAACGGCGGGAAGAAAAACAGCCGTCCGGGGCGCATGGTGTAATGGCGATTATTCAACAATCGCCACGCCAAAGCCCTCCTCCACGTAGAGGATCTCCAGACACTGATGCCAGTGGTGGTAGCGTACGGTATTGGCAAACAGGCGGCTGAACGAGGCCACGGTATCGTTCAGGGTGATCGGTTCCAGAAGATCGGATGTCGGCGTGTCGCGCATAGTGCAATAAAACTCAACTTTTTCCCGTCTGACCGCCTTTATAAACCACCTTTTTAAATTTTCTCAACTGGAGGTTTATTCATCGTTCCTGCCTGTGACATGGCTAACATTTCTGCCCCGTACGGATTCACTATGCTTGGCCGCAGTTGACTACGAGGGCATGGCTATGTGCGCGGCAAACAAAGAAAAATCAAATCCGTTGTCTTCCCGCCGGGATGTGGTGGCGTCGTTGAATGCGCTTCTGGAAGCGCTGGATAAACAATTTCCGGCAAACCGTTCACGATTCTCGCTGGGCGATACCTGTGCCCACTACGCAACGGACGTTGCGCAGATGGAGGGGCTCTCCCGGGCCCTGTGGGGGCTGTTTCCGCTGATGGCGTCCGGGGAAAGCACGCCGTTCTGCGAAAAGTACCTAACCGCCATTAAGCTCGGCACCGACCCGCAGAGCGCGGACTACTGGGGGGAAACCGGCCCGTACGACCAGCGCCTGGTCGAGATGGCGGCCTACGGTCTGGGGCTTGCTCTGCTGGGGGATAAGCTCACCGCCCGCTTTACCGGGCGCGAAGTCATGAACCTGCACGCGTGGCTTAACCAAATCACCGACGCGCAGATGCCGGACAGCAACTGGAACTATTTTGCCATTATGGTCCAGCTCGGCTTCCGGCGCGCCGGGCTGCCGTATGACCAGGCCGCCATCGATCGCCGCTTTGCGCTGATGGACGCCTACTACCTCGGCGACGGCTGGTATTCCGACGGCCCGGGTCGCCCGAAAGACTATTACATCTCCATGGCCTTCCACTTCTACGGCCTGATCTACGCCACCCTGAGCGACGACGAGGCGAGGGCCGAGGTGCTGCGCGAGCGCTCGCGTCTGTTCGCGGCAGACTTTATCTACTGGTCCGCCGCCGATGGGGCGTCGGTGCCGTTTGGCCGCAGCCTGACCTACCGCTTCGCGATGGTCGCCTTCTGGAGCGCGGTCGCCTTTTCTCAGCTGGACGTCTTCACGCCGGGTATCGTGAAGGGCATTGTGCTGCGCCATCTGCGCTGGTGGCAGCAGCAGCCGATTACCGATCGTGACGGCATTCTGACCCTGGGATTTGCCTGTCCGAACCTGGCGATGTGCGAGGACTATAACTCCCCCGGCTCGCCGTACTGGGCGCTGAAAACGTACCTGATCCTGGCGCTGCCGGAGACGCATCCGTTCTGGCAGGCCGACGAGCAGCCGCTGCCCGCGCTGGCCGAGAAGCGCGCGATCCCGCACGCGCAGCAGATAATGATGCACTCGAAGGGCTCCCGGCACGTCACCATGCTCACCGCCGGCCAGCTGGAGCTGAACAACTACGTTAATACCGAAGCGAAATACACCAAGTTTGCCTACTCCAGCCGCTTTGGATTCACCATCGAGCGCGGGCGTTTTGGCCTGAAGCATGCCGCCTGCGATTCCATGCTGCTGCTGTCAGAGGGAGATAACTATTTCCGCGGCCGTCGCGAGTGCGAGGCGGTCCGGGTGGATGAAAATTACATTTTCTCGCGCTGGTCGCCGTGGCGCGACGTGCAGATTGCCACCTGGCAAATTCCGTTCGGAGAGTGGCACCTGCGTCTGCACCGTATCAGCAGCGCCCGCACGCTGCATACCGTGGAGGGCGGCTTTGCGGTGATGAAAACGGACCACCAGCTGCGCGAGCGGGGATGTTATCTGAGTGCAGAAAACGGCAGCAGCGTGATTGTCGATCTCTCTCCCGCCATATCGCGCCAGCCGGACAGCATCGTCACGCCGCCGAACAGCAGCGTGATGTTTCCGGCGTGCGCCTCCATTCCGCTCTTAAAAACCGAAATTCCACCAGGCGAGAGCTGGCTCTGTTGCGCCGTCCTGGCCTGCGAAAAACCGTCATCTGCGGCCGCGCCGCAGCTGGACATAGCCCATAACCAGGTCGTCATTTGCGAGCCCGGAAGCGAACGTAAGCTGTCGTTCACATTATAAAAATCTGACCCCTACACGTCGGCGAGGATGTTATGAAAAGTACATCGACAACAAGCAGAACTGAATATTACAAAATAAGCAGCTTTATCTTTCTCTATTTCTTTACCTGGTCTGCCAGTATTGGCCTGCTGGCGATCTGGCTCGGCCAAAAAGCCAATCTTAGCGGGTCGGTGATTGGAACCGTCTTTGCGGTGAACGGGATATTCTCCGTTATTCTCAAACCGATCTACGGCTATATTCTCGATAAAATCGGCATGAGCAAATACCTGCTCTATTTTGTGGTTATCATGTCGGCCCTGATGGCGCCGTTCTTTATTTACGTATACCAGCCGCTGTTAATGTCTAACACCATGCTGGGGATTATTATCGGCGCGCTCTATTTAAGCTTTGCCTGGTATGCGGGCGTGGCGGCGTGTGAATCCTATTCCGACCGCTTCAGCCGCCTGAACGGCATGGAGTTCGGGCAAATTCGCATGTGGGGATCGCTCGGCTGGGCGGTAGCTTCGTCCTTCTCCGGCCTGCTGTTTAACCTTTCACCGGCGTATAACTTTATTCTGGGCAGCGTGGCGTCGGTAGTAATGCTGATTGTCCTGCTGAGCCTGAAAGTGAACACTAACTCCGCCCACGCGGGCGACGTGCTGACGAAAGAGAAAATCGCACCGGCGGACGTGTATGCCCTGCTGCGTAACCGTAAATTCTGGGCCTTCTGCCTGTACGTGGCGGGCGTGGCGTGGATGATGTTTATCGCCGAGCAGCAGTTCTCGCGCTATTTCGTCACCTTCTTCGATGATATTCATGAGGGCAACGCGGTATTTGGTTATCTCGGTACCGTTCAGTCGGGCATGGAATTTGTCATGTATATGGTGGTCCCGCTGTTTGTGAACTTTATTGGCGCCAAGCGCGGGCTGTTAATTGTCGGGCTGGTTGTCGGAGCGCGTCTGATTATTTCCGGCATGTGTGATTCGCACCTGCTGATTTCAGTACTCAAGCCGCTTTACGGCCTGGAAATATGCCTGCTGCTGGTGTCGGTATTTAAATATATCGCCGAGCATTTCGACAAGCGCGTAAATGCGACCATGTATTTACTCGGCTATCAGGCGATGCTGTACGTCGGTAACGTGGTGGTCTCTTCCCCGGCCGGCTATATGTACGACCGCATTGGCTTTGAGCACACCTATATCATTATGGGCGCTACGGCGCTGACCTTTACCCTTATTTCTGCCTTTACGCTATCCGCCTGCCAGAGCAAGTGGCGCGGAGCCCGCGCGCTGAACGTAGCAGAAACGTCAACCCGATAATTACGCCGTCAAAGAAGGAACCGAAATATGTTAAGTCGTATCAAAGAGGAACGTCTGTCCGTTATCGCCGCGCCCGTTGACGCCCGCGCATTCCGCGATGAACTGCATTCGGCGCGCGGCCATGTCCTCGAACTGATTAGCCGTCATTTAACGGCGTTCGGTG
The DNA here is from genome assembly GCA_951848785.1 of Callosobruchus maculatus. Taxonomy (NCBI): domain Eukaryota; kingdom Metazoa; phylum Arthropoda; class Insecta; order Coleoptera; family Chrysomelidae; genus Callosobruchus; species Callosobruchus maculatus. Next base: position 19,681 of record CATOUR010000582.1, read on the forward strand.
AGCGGTTTCCGGCAGAAACCTGCCAGCAAGGCTTTTATCCGCTGACGGACAACGTGGAGTGGACTACCAGCTTCTGGACCGGTCAGCTGTGGCTGGCGTGGGAGATGAGCGGCGATACAAAATTCCGCGAGATGGCGGAAAAACACGTCCGCTCGTTTGGCCTGCGCATCGCCGGGCGCAACGACACTAACACCCACGATTTAGGCTTCCTGTATACGCTTTCCTGCGTGGCAGCCTGGCGGCTGACCGGTAACCGCGAGGCGCGCGGCTTCTCGCTGCTGGCGGCCGAAGCGCTGCTGGAGCGCTTCCATGAGAAGGCGAAGATCATCCAGGCGTGGGGCGATCTCTCGGATCCGGAACAGGCCGGGAGGATGATCATCGACTGCAACATGAACCTGCCGCTGCTCTACTGGGCGACGGAGCAGACGGGCGATCCGCGCTTCGCCGCAGCGGCAAAAGCGCACGTGATGCAGGCGGCGACGTACCTCATTCGTGACGATGCGTCCACGTTCCACACGTACTATATGGACGTATCGACCGGCGCGCCGCGCTACGGCAACACCCAGCAGGGATATGCGGACGATTCCTGCTGGTCGCGCGGGCAGGCGTGGGGAATTTACGGCTTCCTGCTGAGCTATATCTATACCGGCGACGAGACGATGATTGCCCTGTCCAAACGGCTGGCGAACTACTTCCTCAACCGCCTGCCGGAAGATTACGTCTGCCACTGGGATCTGGCGCTGGTGGGCACCGATGCGCTGCGCGACGCCTCCTCGGCGGCGATTGCGGTGTGCGGACTGCTGGAGCTGGTAAAGCACCTGCCGGTTACGGATCCGGACCGGGAGCATTATCTGGAGTGGGCCAAAGGCATTATGTCATCGCTGACGAAGCACTACCTGATGGGCAAAGAGGAGAAGGGCAACGGGCTGTTGAAGCACTCGGTCTATCATCTTGCGAGCAACAAAGGCGTAGATGAGTGCGCAAGCTGGGGAGATTACTTCTACGTTGAGGCGCTGGTGCGTTTCACCCAGAGCTGGAAGCTGTACTGGTAACAGGCTGGGGCGTCACCACCCCATGACCTCTTTAATGACGCGCCGGTAGGGGGTGTCGAGCTGTGCCGGTACGCGGCGCATGTAGTCCTTCGCATGGCTGCGCGTCTGTCCGCTGAGGCTGTCGAGATAAGCGATAGCCTCTTCCACGGCAGGAATGCGGCCTTCCTGTGCGGCGCTTCTCGGCGGCAGGCCGGTCCAGACGAGCGCCTCGATTCCTCGCTCCCTCGCCCATGACGACAGCACACCCGCGCTGCGTTCGGTTATCAGCAGCGAGCCGATACCATCGCAGCGATCGTCAGGAATGCCCTCCCGCTCGCGCAGGGCCTCAGAGGCCACGCTCAGCGTTGTGGCGTCCAGCCATACCCAAAGCACCGGTACGGCGGGAGCATTCATGCAGATGGCGGTCGCCAGTTCGCCGCCATCGCTTACGCGGCAAAACTCGACGGGCAGCGACGGCCCGTCGGTGTGCCACTCACCGGCAATCGGTAACGCGCCGCTTTTCCATATTAACGAACCCCAGCCAAGACAGGCTATTTTCATTCTGTTCCCCTGCGCGACGTGAACCAGTAGCCTCAGACGTTACGCCTTAGGAATACGCAGCGTCTGGCCGGGATAGATTTTATCCGGGCTGGAGAGCATCGGGCGGTTAGCCTCGAAAATCTTGTTGTACTGGTTGGCATCGCCGTACACGGTTTTGGAGATGGCGCTCAGGGTATCGCCGGATTTCACCGTGTAGTAGGTAGCTTCATCTTTGGCATCCGTGGCGGTGATGTTGTTCTCCACCTCGCTGACGCCTGCGATGTTGCCGACGGCAACCTGGATTTTTTCTTTCTGCTCCTGGGTCAGCCCGTCGCCCGTCACGCTGGCTTTGCCGTCGGTGACGTTTACCTGAACCTTATCTGAACCGGGAATGTTGAGTTTCTTGAGGTGCTCGGTGATTTTATCGCTCTGGCCTTTATGATCGGTCAGGTTATCCCACAGCTTTTCGCCTGCTTCTTTTACGAAGTTAAAAAGTCCCATTCCATCCTCCTGTTAATCATGAAGTCAGAATAAGCATAGCAGGTCAGAGAGATTTCCCTCTCCGAAAGGAGAGGGAAGGCAGGATTTATACCCCTTGCTCCAGAATACGGATGTGGGTGTCCAGCACGTCACCCTTCACCGCGTCGCTCCACGCTTTCATGTGCGCGGTCTGCAAATGGGCTTCAAGGTGCGCGACGGTTTCCCACTGCTCAACCATGATGATTGAGTCTGGCGCGGTCGCCTGGAAGCTTGCGTCAGTCGCGGCATCCACCATCGGCGCGTAGCCGTGGCAGCCTTCTTCCTTCAGAACGGTCGGGATAATCTTCGCGAATTGATCCAGCACCGCCTGGCGGTGATGTTGGCCAGGACGCGTACGGATTTCAGCAATAACGGTAAGCATAATTAACTCCTTCTAATTCCAGGCTACCAGTTAAGCAAAAATTTCCGCGAGATGCTTGCGATATTCTGCGATATAGCGCGGGACGTCCGGCATTTTAATCACGTCGTTGACGATGAAGGTCGGCAGCGGGTCCATGCCCAGGAACTGGTTAGCCTTGTGGAACGGCAGATACGCGCCGTCTACGCCCACGCCTTCGAAGAACTGATCGTTCTCGGTGAACGCTTCCAGAGGGGCGTTCCAGGTGAGGGAGAGCATATATTTTTTACCCTGAATCAGGCCGCCCGAGCCGTATTTTTTAGACGCGTCGGAGCGGGTGCGGCCATCGCTGGCATACAGCGAACCGTGACCTTCGGTAAACACATCGTCCATGTATTTTTTCACGGTCCACGGTGCGCCCATCCACCAGCCCGGCATCTGCCAGATCACCACGTCAGCCCACAGGAAGTTCTGCACTTCGGCTTTCACGTCGTAGTCGCTGTCCGCGCGCACGACCTTAACATCATGCCCGGCGTCGCGCAGGAAACCGTCCGCGACCTCGGTCAGGGTGTCATTCAGCTGGCCTTTAGAGTGCGCAAATTCTTTTGCGCCGTTGATAATCAGAATGTTGCTCATTATTTGTCCTCGATGCTGAGAGTATGCCGGGTATTCTACGCGCGAGGACGGAGCGGAAAAATGAGCAAAATGTGCAAAGTCTTTTGCGTTAAGCGCAATAATCCCTACCAGCTAACGGCCACCTCAAAGCCGCCTTCCGGGGCGTTGCCAAGCGAAACGCGCATCCCGTGTAACGCCGCGATGCGCTTAACGATGGATAACCCCAGCCCGCTACCGGTGGCGTCCTGACCCGGCGGGCGATAAAAACGCTCGCCAATGCGCGCCAGCGCATCAGGAGAAATTCCCGCCCCGTTGTCGCGCACGGTAAAGCCCTGGGTATTCAGCGTTACGTCCACCACGCTGCCGCGCGGGCTGTAACGCACGGCGTTGTCCAGCAGGTTGCGCACCAGCAGGCTCAGCAGCAGCGGCTGCCCGTGGCGCATAACGTCCGGCGCGTTGACGTTAAGCCGAATATCAATGCCCGCCTGCTGCGCCGGATGCCAGATATCGAGCACCGCGGATTGCAGTAAATCAGCCATCACAACGGGCTCTGCGTCATCCAGGTTATCCAGCGAATCCAGGCGCGACAGGGTGAGAAGCTGATCCACCAGACGGGAGGCGCGGTCGATGCCCGCATGCAGCTGCCCCAGCGCTTTCGACTGCGCCTCGGGATCGTCGAGAGAAAGCTGCGCCACGTCGGTTTGCACCTTCAGCGCGGCCAGCGGGCTGCGCAGTTCGTGGGCGGCATCCGAGGTGAAGCGGCGCTCGCGGACCATCATCTCCTGCGTACGGGCAAACAGATGGTTAAGCGCATCGAGCAGCGGGCGAACCTCCGTCGGCACGCCGCGCGTGGGCAGCGTATCGGTGGCATCCGGCGAACGCGAGCGCAGGGTCTGCGCCAGGTTTTTCAGCGGCTTCAGCTCCCGGCTCAGCAGAACAATCAGCAACAGCAGCATGACGGGCAGCGCCACCAGCCATGGCGTCAGCTGCGAGCTGACCACGTCCAGCGCCATATCCTGCCGGTACTCCCACTCCTGGCCGACCACCACGCGGTATTTTCCGTCCGGTGAGGTGAGCCACAGAAAACGCCACGTGTCGTTATCATCCTGCAGCCGGCCGTCATCAAATCCATCGCGGCGGTAGTGATAAGGAATGTCGCGCCCGTTCTCACCGTCGTTAAGCACCATGTGGCCGTCGGCGGTGAAGATCGCAAAGGCCAGCGCATCGTCGTCGAGATGGCCGTGTCGGGCTTTTTTCGGCACCTCGCGCATGCGTTCCGGCGCGCGGAGCTCGTCCACGTCCATCGTCAGCAGCCGTTTGGCAAACAGCATCTGCTGGGTATCAAACAGCTTATCCAGCTTTTCAGCGGTTTGATGCCAGGCCACCACGCTTGCAGCAAACCAGGCCGCCAAGGAAAGCAGCAAAAAGAGGAGCGTCAGGCGCAGCTTCAGGCTCAGGCGTTCGGTCAGTTTCATGCGTCACCCAGGGTATAACCGATGCCGTGCACGGTGCGGATAAACTCGCTGCCGAGCTTGCGGCGTAAATGATGTACGTGGACTTCGACGGCGTTGCTGGAGACCTCATCGTCCCAGCTGTAGAGCTTCTCTTCGATGGCCCTGCGCGGCAGCACGCGGCCCGCGTTGCGCATCAGCAGCTCCAGCAGGGCGAACTCTTTCGGCTTAAGCACCAGCGTTTCGCCATCCAGCCTGGCGACGAGGCTTGTCGGATCGAGCGTAACCCTGCCGTGACGCAGCTCGCTGCGCGTCTGGCCGTGGCTGCGGCGCACCAGCGCCTCGAGCCGGGCCGCCACCTCAATCAGCGCGAACGGCTTACACAGGTAATCGTCCGCCCCCAGGCGCAAACCTTCGACCCGCTGGTTCAGCGCGTCCCGCGCCGTCAGGATCAGTACCGGTTCACTGCGGCCGCTTTCGCGCCAGGCGCGCAGGACGGCAAGCCCGTCGATTTCCGGCAGCGTCAGATCCAGCACCACCGCATCATACGGCGCGCTATACAGGGCTGCCTGTCCGGTTTTACCGTCGCTGAACCAGTCCACGCTAAAGCCCATTTTGCTTAAGCCTGCTTTAATGCCGTCGCCAATTAGCCTGTCGTCTTCTACCAGTAAAATGCGCATATTCCCTCCCTGATGCCGTCAGTAAACCCTCCGCAGGCGCGCGCTGTACAGTAAAAATAAATAAATTTTTCCCTTAAGAAGTTGTTAAGGTTTACCCTGTTTAATGGATTGTGAAACGACATTAAAGGGAGATATTAATATGAAAAAATACGCTGCACTTGCCGCTATCATGATGATGACCACTGCCCCTGTATTTGCTGCACAGGGTGGCTTTAGTGGCCCATCTGCGACACAGAACCAGACGCAAACCCAGCAGGGTGGCTTTGTCGATAACAACGCTAACCTTACCACCGCGGCTAAAGTTAAGGATATGAAGGACGACAGCTGGGTGAAGCTGCGCGGTAACATTACCGAGCGCCTGTCCGATGACCGTTACACCTTCCGCGATGAAAGCGGTACGGTGGTGGTTGAGATTGACCACAAGAACTGGAACGGCGTGACCGTAACGCCACAGGATAAGGTTGAACTCCAGGGTAAAATCGACAAAGACTGGAACGAGTTTGAAATCGACGTGAAGCAGGTTATCAAGCTGAACAAATAACCCATAAAGGGCCGCCGATGCGGCCCTTTTTCTTTGTGACTCAACTCGCCAGATGAGGTAGTATCTGCGGCAATATTGCCTGAAACCCATCGGTTTCTGAGTTGAGGAATCACACGTAATGAGCGATATGGCAGAGCGCCTCGCGCTACATGAATTCACGGAAAACGCTTACCTGAACTACTCCATGTACGTCATCATGGACAGGGCGTTGCCGTTTATCGGGGATGGCCTGAAGCCCGTTCAGCGCCGCATCGTCTATGCGATGTCCGAGCTGGGGCTGAACGCCACCGCCAAGTTTAAGAAGTCCGCCCGTACCGTCGGTGACGTGCTGGGTAAATACCATCCGCACGGCGACAGCGCCTGCTACGAAGCGATGGTGCTGATGGCGCAGCCGTTCTCTTACCGTTACCCGCTGGTGGACGGTCAGGGGAACTGGGGGGCGCCGGACGATCCGAAATCCTTCGCGGCGATGCGTTATACCGAATCCCGTCTGTCTAAATATGCCGAAGTGCTGCTGGGCGAGCTGGGGCAGGGCACGGTCGACTGGGTACCTAACTTTGACGGCACCCTGCAGGAGCCGAAAATGCTGCCTGCGCGTCTGCCGAACATCCTGCTGAACGGGACGACCGGTATTGCCGTCGGCATGGCGACGGACATCCCGCCGCACAACCTGCGTGAAGTGGCGAAAGCCGCCATCACCCTGATTGAACAGCCGAAAACCTCGCTGGACGAGCTGCTGGATATCGTGCAGGGGCCGGACTATCCGACCGAAGCCGAGATCATCACCTCGCGCGCTGAAATCCGCAAAATCTACCAGAACGGTCGCGGCTCCGTGCGCATGCGCGCGGTGTGGACCAAAGAGGACGGCGCCGTAGTGATCACCGCGCTGCCGCACCAGGTCTCCGGCGCGAAGGTGCTGGAGCAGATCGCCTCCCAGATGCGCAATAAAAAGCTGCCGATGGTGGACGACCTGCGCGACGAATCGGACCACGAGAACCCGACCCGTCTGGTGATTGTGCCGCGCTCCAACCGCGTGGACATGGAGCAGGTGATGAACCACCTGTTCGCCACCACCGATCTGGAAAAAAGCTACCGCATCAACCTGAACATGATTGGTCTGGACGGTCGTCCGGCGGTGAAAAACCTGCTGGAGATCCTCACCGAATGGCTGGCCTTCCGCCGCGATACGGTGCGCCGTCGTCTGAACCATCGTCTGGAGAAGGTGCTGAAGCGCCTGCATATCCTCGAAGGTTTGCTGGTGGCGTTCCTCAATATCGATGAAGTGATCGAAATCATCCGTACTGAGGACGAGCCGAAGCCCGCGCTGATGTCGCGCTTTGGTATCAGCGAAACCCAGGCCGAAGCGATCCTCGAACTGAAGCTGCGCCATCTCGCGAAGCTGGAAGAGATGAAGATCCGCGGCGAGCAGAACGAGCTGGAAAAAGAGCGCGATCAGCTGCAGGCGATCCTCGCGTCCGAGCGCAAGATGAACACCCTGCTGAAGAAAGAGCTGCAGGCCGATGCCGACGCGTTTGGCGACGACCGCCGCTCTCCGCTGCACGAGCGCGAAGAGGCGAAGGCGATGAACGAGCACGACATGCTGCCGTCCGAGCCGGTGACCATTGTCCTTTCCCAGAGCGGCTGGGTGCGTAGCGCCAAGGGCCACGATATCGACGCGCCGGGCCTGAGCTATAAATCCGGCGACAGCTTCAAGGCGGCGGTGAAGGGCAAGAGCAACCAGCCGGTGGCGTTTATCGACTCCACGGGCCGCAGCTACGCCATCGATCCGATCACGCTGCCGTCCGCGCGCGGCCAGGGCGAACCGCTGACCGGCAAGCTGACGCTGCCGCCGGGCGCCACGGTTGACCATATGCTGATGGAGGCCGACGAACAAAAACTGCTGATGGCTTCTGACGCTGGCTATGGCTTTATCTGTACCTTTAACGATCTGGTGTCGCGCAACCGGGCCGGTAAAGCGCTGATCAGCCTGCCGGATAACGCGCACGTTATGCCGCCGCTGATCATTGAGGACGAAAGCGACATGCTGCTGGCGATCACCGCAGCCGGACGTATGCTGATGTTCCCGGTCAGCGATCTGCCGGAGCTGTCGAAAGGGAAGGGCAACAAGATAATCAGCATCCCTTCAGCGGAAGCGGCAAAAGGCGAAGATGGCCTGGCGCATCTCTTCCTGCTGCCGCCGCAGAGCACGCTGACCATTCATGTCGGCAAGCGTAAGATCAAACTGCGTCCGGAAGAGCTGCAGAAGGTGGTTGGCGAGCGCGGACGACGCGGCTCGCTGATGCGCGGCCTGCAGCGAATCGACCGCGTTGAGATCGACTCACCGGCGCGCAGCGCGGCGGGTGACAGCGAAGAGTAACCTGTTTTCTCCCCCTCTGTTCCGGAGGGGGCATTTCCATAAAATTTCCCGTAAAAACGTTGTTAATTCGTGCGTTGCGATTAACAATACGCGCTCGTAATAAAGTCCTTACCTGGCCACAGGTGAAGTATAATTGTCAGCTGTCAGGGCTTCAGAGGTCGCTATGCTATACATTGTTCGTCTCATTCTTACCGTTATCTACTGCATTCTGGTCTGCATTTTCGGATCTATTTACTGCCTGTTCAGCCCGCGTAATCCAAAGCATGTCGCGACGTTTGGCCACATGTTTGGTCGCCTGGCCCCGCTGTTTGGCCTGAAGGTTGAAAAGCGTCTGCCTGAAGGGGCGGAAAATTTCGGTAACGCCATCTATATCGCTAACCATCAGAACAACTACGATATGGTGACGGCCTCAAATATTGTTCTCCCGCCGACCGTGACCGTCGGGAAAAAGAGCCTGCTGTGGATCCCGTTTTTTGGCCAGCTGTACTGGTTAACCGGTAACCTGCTGATCGACCGAAATAACCGCGCAAAAGCGCATGGCACTATTGCGGAAGTCGTGGATCAGTTTAAAAAGCGTCGGATCTCAATCTGGATGTTCCCGGAAGGGACGCGCAGCCGCGGGCGTGGCCTGCTGCCGTTCAAGACCGGTGCGTTTCATGCGGCAATTGCGGCGGGCGTTCCAATTATTCCCGTGTGCGTTTCCAATACATCGAATAAGATTAATCTTAACCGCCTGAAGAACGGACTGGTGATTGTCGAAATGCTGCCGCCGGTGGATACCACCAAATACGGTAAAGACCAGGTGCGCGAGCTGGCCACGCACTGCCGCGAGCTGATGGCTCAGCATATTGCGCAGCTCGACAAAGAAGTTGCAGAGCGAGAAGCCGCCGGTAAGATTTAACCCGGCGTTGTAGAAGGGAAAACGAATTCCCGCGTTGTTAGTCGTTTCAGATGGAGCTTATATGTCACTCAGTCGGCGTCAGTTTATTCAGGCTTCGGGTATCGCCCTTTGTGCGGGTGCGATGCCGCGGACAGCCAGCGCCGCCGGGCAGCAGCAGCCGCTGCCCATTCCGCCGTTGATTGAATCCCGTCGCGGACAGCCGCTGTTCCTCACGCTTCAGCGTAGCCACTGGTCCTTTACCCAGGGAACGCGCGCGCCGGTATGGGGCATTAACGGGCGCTACCTTGGACCGACCATTCGCGTGTGGACTGGCGATGACGTTAAGCTGATTTACAGCAACCGTACGACTGAAAATGTTGCCATGACCGTCAGCGGGCTACAGGTGCCGGGGCCGCTGATTGGCGGCGCGGCGCGCATGATGTCGCCGAATGCTGACTGGGCGCCTGTTCTGCCTATCCGTCAGAGCGCCGCGACCCTGTGGTATCACGCCAATACGCCGAACCGTACCGCCCAGCAGGTGTATAACGGCCTGGCCGGGATGTGGCTGATTGAAGATGAGGTCAGCAAAACGCTGCCGATCCCGAACCACTACGGCGTCGATGATTTCCCGGTGATTATTCAGGACAAGCGCCTGGATAACTTTGGTACCCCGGAGTACAGCGAGCCGGGCAGCGGCGGCTTTGTGGGCGATACGCTGCTGGTTAACGGCGCGCAAAGCCCGTATGTCGAAGTGTCGCGCGGCTGGGTGCGTCTGCGTCTGCTGAATGCCTCCAACTCGCGCCGCTATCAGCTCCAGATGAGCGACGGCCGTGCCCTGCACGTTATTTCGGGCGATCAGGGGCTGCTGCCTGCGCCGGTGTCGGTTAAACAGCTGTCGCTGGCCCCGGGCGAGCGTCGCGAAATTCTGGTGGATATGACCAACGGGGATGAAGTCTCCGTGACCTGCGGTGAAGCGGCAAGCATTGTCGACCGTATTCGCGGCTTCTTTGAGCCGTCGAGCATTCTGGTCTCGACGCTGGTGCTGACGCTGCGGCCAACCGGCCTGTTGCCGCTGGTCACCGACAGCCTGCCGATGCGCCTGCTGCCGCAGGAGATCGTAACCGGACCGGCGGTACGCAGCCGCGATATCAGCCTGGGCGACGATCCGGGCATCAACGGCGCGCTGTGGGACGTTAACCGCATTGATATTACCGCTCAGCAGGGAACCTGGGAGCGCTGGACCGTCCGCTCGGACATGCCCCAGTCGTTCCATATTGAAGGTGTGGCATTCCTGATCCGCAACGTGAACGGCGCCATGCCGTTCCCGGAAGACAGGGGCTGGAAAGACACCGTCTGGGTGGATGGGCAGGTTGAGCTGCTTGTTTACTACGGTCAGCCGTCATGGCCGCACTTCCCGTTCCTGTTCCACAGCCAGACGCTGGAGATGATGGACAGGGGATCGGTAGGGCAGATGCTGGTTAATCCGGCGCCGTAAATTTTACCCCTCACCCCGGCCCTCTCCCCATAGGGGCGAGGGTGAAAGACCGCTCTGAGCATCCCCTCTCCCCCTTGGGGAGAGGGTTAGGGTGAGGGGGCAACAGCCCGCACAATACCCCTTCAATTCCCCCAACGATCCAGCGTATAATCCCGCTCCTTTTGTCTATTTTTTCTTCGGAAGCATTATGAGCGCAATTTCCCTGATCCAGCCGGATCGTGACCTCTTCTCCTGGCCCCAGTACTGGGCTGCCTGCTTTGGACCGGCGCCTTTCCTGCCGATGTCCCGTGAAGAGATGGACCAGCTGGGCTGGGATAGCTGCGATATTATTCTGGTGACGGGCGATGCGTACGTCGATCACCCGAGCTTTGGCATGGCGATCTGCGGCCGTATGCTTGAAGCCCAGGGCTTCCGCGTGGGGATCATCTCCCAGCCTGACTGGAACAGCAAAGACGACTTTATGCGTCTGGGCAAGCCGAACCTGTTCTTCGGCGTGACCGCAGGCAACATGGACTCCATGATCAACCGCTACACCGCCGACCGTAAGCTGCGCCATGACGATGCCTACACCGCAGATAACGTGGCCGGTAAACGTCCCGATCGCGCGACCCTCGTCTACACCCAGCGATGCAAAGAAGCATGGAAAGACGTGCCGGTGATCCTGGGCGGCATTGAGGCGAGCCTGCGCCGTACCGCGCACTACGACTACTGGTCCGATACCGTGCGTCGTTCGGTGCTGGTGGATTCGAAAGCCGACATGCTGATCTTCGGCAACGGCGAGCGTCCGCTGGTGGAGGTGGCGCACCGTCTGGCCCAGGGCGAGCCTGTCAGCGAGATCCGCGACGTGCGTAACACCGCGATCATGGTGAAAGAGGCCCTGCCGGGATGGAGCGGGGTGGACTCCCGCATCATTGATATGCCGGGCAAAATTGACCCGATCCCGCATCCGTACGGTGACGATCTGCCGTGTGCGGATAACAAACCGGTTGAGCCAAAGAAAGCCGAAGCGAAGGCCGTGGTGGTGCAGCCGCCGCGTCCGAAGCCGTGGGAAAAAACCTACGTGCTGCTGCCGTCCTACGAGAAAGTGAAAAGCGATAAGGTGCTCTACGCCCACGCGTCGCGCATTTTGCATCACGAAACCAACCCGGGCTGCGCGCGCGCGCTGATGCAAAAGCACGGCGAGCGCTATATCTGGGTTAACCCGCCGGCGATCCCGCTCTCTACCGAAGAGATGGACAGCGTCTTTGCCCTGCCGTACAAGCGCGTTCCGCATCCGTCCTACGGCAACAGCCGCATTCCGGCGTACGAGATGATCCGCTTCTCGGTTAACATCATGCGCGGCTGCTTCGGCGGATGCTCCTTCTGCTCGATCACCGAACACGAAGGCCGCATTATCCAGAGCCGCTCCGAAGAGTCGATCGTCAACGAGATCGAAGCGATTCGCGACACGGTGCCCGGTTTTACCGGCGTGATCTCCGACCTGGGCGGTCCAACCGCGAACATGTATATGCTGCGCTGCAAGTCGCCGCGCGCGGAGCAGACCTGCCGTCGTCTCTCCTGCGTCTATCCGAGCATTTGCGAGCATATGGACACCAACCACGAGCCGACGATCAGCCTCTACCGTCGCGCGCGCGATCTCAAAGGCATCAAGAAGATCCTGATCGCGTCGGGCGTGCGTTACGACATCGCCGTGGAAGATCCGCGCTACATCAAAGAGCTGGCCACGCACCACGTTGGCGGCTATCTCAAGATCGCCCCGGAGCACACCGAAGAAGGCCCGCTGTCCAAAATGATGAAGCCGGGCATGGGCAGCTACGATCGCTTTAAGCAGCTGTTCGACACCTACTCAAAACAGGCGGGCAAAGAGCAGTATCTGATCCCCTACTTCATCTCCGCGCACCCGGGCACGCGCGATGAGGACATGGTAAACCTGGCGCTGTGGCTGAAGCAGCGTCGATTCCGTCTGGACCAGGTGCAGAACTTCTATCCGTCACCGCTCGCCAACTCGACGACCATGTATTACACCGGCAAGAACCCGCTGAGTAAGATCGGCTACAAGAGCGAAGACGTGGTGGTGCCTAAAGGGGATAAGCAGCGCCGTCTGCATAAAGCGCTGCTGCGTTATCACGACCCGAAAAACTGGCCGCTGATCCGCCAGGCGCTGGAAGAGATGGGCAAAAAGCACCTGATTGGCTCACGCCGCGACTGCCTGGTGCCGGCGCCTACGCTTGAAGAGATGCGCGAAGCGCGCCGCCAGAACCGCAATACGCGCCCGGCGCTGACCAAGCACACGCCGATTGTGCATCAGCGTTCGAACGGTGGGGCGGGGACGAAAAAAGCGGGAAAACGTAAGATCGGATAACGATGACCCCCTCACCCTAACCCTCGAGAGGGAACTTGAACACCCTCTCCCCTTTGGGGAGAGGGCAGGGTGAGGGGAAAAACCTACCCGCCAAACTGATCCGGATCCGGCCCTAAACGCTTACCCTGATCCAGCTTCGCAATTTCTCCCAGCTCGTCTTTATCCAGGCGGAAATCCCAGACGTCGAAGTTCTCGGCGATGCGCGACGGCGTTACTGATTTCGGGATCACCACCAGGCCGCTGTCCAGGTGCCAGCGAATAACAATCTGCGCCGGGGTTTTGCCATACTTATCCGCCAGTTCGCGGATGATTTTCTGGTCGAATACCCCTTCGCCGCCCTGCGCCAGCGGGCTCCAGGATTCGGTCTGGATCTTGTGCGTGGCGTTCCAGGAGTGAAGCTGGCGCTGCTGCATCAGCGGGTGCAGCTCAATCTGGTTAATCACCGGTGCGACGCCCGTTTCATCTATCAGGCGCTGGAGGTGATGAACCTGGAAGTTACAGACGCCGATGCTTTTTATCAGCCCCTCTTTTTGCAGCTCAATCATCCCTTTCCAGGCGTCAACGTAATGGTCGATAGCCGGAACCGGCCAGTGCATCAGATAAAGATCGACGAAATCGAGCTGGAGCTTCTCCAGGCTTTCGTGCAGGGCTTCGCGGGGGCGCTTTTGATCGTCGTTCCACAGTTTGGTGGTAATGAATAACTCTTCGCGGGGAACGCCGGCGCTGGCGAGTGCCGCACCTACGCCGTCCTCGTTTTTGTAGGCGGCAGCGGTATCAATGGACCGATAGCCGACTTCCAGGGCTTTATGAATGGCGGAGACGACCTCGTCGTTACCGGCTTTCCATACACCTAGCCCCAACTGGGGCATCACGTTGCCATCCTGCAGCTTGATTACGGTTTGGTTTGCCATTTTTCCTCCTTCAGGTGCTCATCGCCGGAGGGAACCTCCGACGATGTGGTGTGCATTAAGTCTGGACGAAATGTCAAAAAACGAAAGTCAGGATCCTAAAAACGCTAGCGTGCCGCTTCGTAAATGCGACGGCTGACGTCAAGGGTGATGTCGCCGTGCTCGCCGATCTGGGTCATGCCGTGGGCTTCCAGCTTCGCCAGCAGGGCAGGGATGGAGCTACCGTCCAGGCCGTAGTCTGAGAGACGGGTTGGCACGCCCAGGCTTTCAAAGAAGTGGCGGGTTGCTTCAATTGCGGCATCGATGCGTGCATCGTCATCACCTTCAGTGATGTTCCATACGCGCTCGGCGTATTGCAGCAGCTTGGCGCGTTTGGCATCACGTTTTTCGTTCCACAGCGCAGGCAGAACTACCGCCAGCGTCTGGGCGTGATCCAGACCGTGCATCGCCGTCAGCTCGTGGCCGAGCATGTGGGTTGCCCAGTCCTGCGGCACGCCGGCACCGATCAGGCCGTTCAGCGCCTGCGTGGCAGCCCACATCACGTTGGCGCGCACGTCGTAGTTTTCAGGCTCTTTAAGCGCTTTCGGACCTTCTTCAATCAGGGTCAGCAAAATGCCTTCCGCGAAACGATCCTGAATTTTGGCATTGACCGGGTACGTGACGTATTGCTCAACGGTATGCACAAAAGCGTCCACAACGCCGTTCGCCACCTGGCGCGCGGGCAGGGTGTAGGTGTAAACCGGATCCAGGATGGCGAACACGGGCTGAACGTGTTCGTTCATAAAGGCCTGCTTGTCGCCGGTGGTTTTACGGGAGATCACCGCGCCTTTGTTGGACTCTGAACCGGTGGCCGGCAGGGTCAGCACTGAACCCATCGGGATTGCGCGGGTAATATCGCTGCCGCCTGTTTCCAGAATGTGCCACGGATCGACGCCGTCAGCGTAATGCGCCGCCGCCGCGATAAATTTGGTGCCGTCCAGGACGGAGCCGCCGCCCACCGCCAGCAGGAAGGTGATCTGCTCGTCGCGGGCGATTTTCACCGCGTTCATCAGCGTTTCGTAAGACGGGTTTGGCTCGATACCGCCGAACTCGCGCACGTCCAGACCCTCCAGGGCGCTGTAAACCTGATCCAGCACGCCGGTTTTTTTCACGCTGCCGCCGCCGTAGGTAATCAGCACGCGGGCATCCGTCGGGATCTGCGCGCGCAGCTCAGCGATAGCGTTTTTACCAAACAGAATGCGGGTTGGGGTGTGAAGGTTAAAGTTGTTCATTGCTCGTTCCCTTTAGTGGGTGAAAAATCGTGGTGGCGCAGAAGGCAACCTGATGCTGCACATTGTGGCGGGCAGGCGCTATCCTCTCAATGCACATTCCTGCCGATGTCTTGCCCATTTCTACAGCGCGCTGGAGAAACGGAACGAAAATGCGCACACTGATAGCGTCGGAAACCGTACCCGGAGTAACTAAAAATGAACCGTGATGCCATCTGCCGTCAGCTAACGTCGCAGATTAAGAAACTGATAGATAATGAAAATAATGCGTCCGAACTGCTGCCGGATATCCGGCTGCTCTACGGCACTCAGCCCGGGACGCGCACCCCGGTGATGTATCAGCCAGGCATCGTTTTTCTCTTTTCAGGCCATAAGATTGGCTATATCAACGAGCGCGTGTTCCGTTACGACACCAATGAATATCTGCTTCTTACGGTACCTTTACCCTTCGAATGTGAAACTTTCGCGACGGAGGAGGTGCCCCTGGCAGGCATCCGCGTCAACGTCGACATTCTCCAGCTGCAGGAGCTGCTGATGGATATAGGGGAAGATGAGCTTTTCCGGCCGTCGATGGCGGCAAGCGGCATCAACTCGGCAACGCTGTCGGATGAGATCCTCTGTGCCATCGAGCGTCTGCTGGACGTAATGGACAGGCCGCTGGATGCGCGTATTCTCGGGAAGCAGATTATCCGCGAAATTCTTTACCACGTGCTGCTCGGGCCGGGCGGCGGGGCGCTGCTGGCGCTGGTAAGCCGCCAGACGCACTTTAGCCTGATTAGCCGCGTGCTGAAGCGCATCGAGAGCCAGTACACGGAAAACCTCAGCGTTGACCAGCTGGCGGCGGAAGCCAACATGAGCGTCTCGGCGTTTCACCACAACTTTAAATCCGTTACCAGCACGTCGCCGTTGCAGTATCTCAAAACCTACCGTCTGCATAAGGCGCGCATGCTGATGATCCACGACGGCATGAAGGCCAGCGCGGCGGCGATGCGGGTTGGGTATGAAAGCGCCTCGCAGTTCAGTCGGGAATTTAAGCGCTACTTCGGCGTTACGCCGGGGGAGGATGCGTCGCGCATCAGAACGATGCAGGGCGCTTAGGCTTTTGATTCTCTCCCCACGGGGAGAGAATCAGGGTGGGGAATCAGGCGCTGCAATACTTCTTCTTAATCACCACCGCGATTGTGCCGACCAGGCCCGCAACCAGCAGGAAGATCGGCAGCACCATCAGGAACGTCATCACCTGGTCTTCATGGCGCTTAACAAACGGGATCATGTTCAGCGCGTAGCCGAGCGTGGTTACCACGCCCACCCAGAGCAGGGCGCTCAGCCAGTTGAAGAACTGGAAGCGGCGGTTGGACAGGCCCGATATGCCCGCCATCGTAGGCAACAGGGTGCGAACAAACGCCAGAAAACGCCCGGCGAGCAGCGCCAGCAGGCCGTGGCGGTCAAACATGCAGGTGGCGCGCTGGTGATATTTATGCGGCAGCTGTGCCAGCCAGCCTTTCACCACGCGGGTGTTTCCAAGCCAGCGCCCCTGAAGGTAGCTCAGCCAGCAGCCGAGGCTGGCCGCCGAGGTGAGGATCACCATTGTCGGGGCGAAGTCCATCACCCCCTTGCCGATCAACGCCCCAGCGAGCAGAAGCAGGCTGTCGCCGGGTAAAAATGAGGCTGGCAGTAGTCCATTCTCCAGAAACAGCGTCGCGAACATCACGAAATAGACAATCCCGACGACGTGCGGGTCCGCCAGCGCGGCAAAATCGTGTTGCCAGAGCGCCGTGATGATATTTTGAATAACAGCCATGGACTTTCCTGTGGAACAGCAGATATAACGCTATTGTACTCCCAAATTGGCCTGTCGGGGTTGATCGCAGGCGCATCTCATACAGACTTTTCCGCTTGCGGTGTTCAGAATGGCGTCCGGGGCGTACATTTCAGCCAGCACTTTACACGATGCGCTCAAATCCTGCCGATAAATCCGCAATTAAATCGTCCACATTTTCCAGCCCGATATGCAGGCGGATCAGGGTTCCTTCGAAGTCCACTTCGCCGCCCGGGCGCAGTGCCGCAATCTGTTCCGGCTGGTTAGGCAGGATCAGGGATTCGAATCCACCCCATGAATAGGCCATGCTGAAGAGGGTAAAGTTATCCAGATAGCGTGCCAGCTCGGCGTCATTGAGCCGCTTTTTAAGAACGAAAGAGAACAGCCCGCTGCTGCCCGTAAAGTCACGTTGCCAGTATTCGTGTCCTTTGCTGCCTGCCAGCGCCGGATGGTTAACGCGCTCCACCTGCGGGTGCAGGGCCAGCCACTGCGCGATTTGCAGGCTGCTCTCATGATGCTGGCGCAGGCGTACGCCGAGCGTGCGGATACCGCGGCTGGTCATGTAGGCGGTATCGGCGTCCACCATTTGCCCCATCAGGTAGGCATTTTCACGCAGCTGGTCCCAGCAGCGGGCGTTGGAAACCGCCGTGCCAATCATGGCGTCGGAGTGACCAATCAGGTATTTGGTGGCCGCCTGAATGGAGATATCAACGTCAAACTCCAGCGCTTTAAACAGCACGCCCGCCGCCCAGGTGTTGTCGATCATCACGATCGCCTCCGGTGCTTTACTGCGCACCGCCTTCACGATGGCCGGGACGTCATGGACTTCCATGGTGATGGAGCCGGGAGATTCCAGAAACACCACGCGCGTGTTGGGCTGAATATGGTCGGCAATGCCGGCCCCAATCAGCGGATCGAACCAGCTGGTAGTGACGCCGAGCTTGCTGAGGATTTTGGTGCAGAAGTCCTGGCTTGGCTCGTAGGCGGTATTGGTCATCAGGACATGGTCGCCCTGTTCCACAAACGCCAGGATGGTATTGGCAACCGCCGCCGCGCCGCACGGGAACAGCGCGCAGCCCGCGCCGCCCTCCAGTTCGCACATGGCTTCCTGCAGCGAGAAGTGGGTTAGCGTGCCGCGACGACCGTAAAACAGCCCGCCCTTTGCGCGATTGCGCGTGGCGATTTTTTTATCCTCAACGGTATCAAACACCAGCGACGAGGCGCGCTGTATCACGCTGTTGACCGAGCCCTGGGTGTATTTTTTGCTGCGTCCTGCCTGCACCAGCGTGGTCTCAAGCTGCTTCTTAGTCATGTTCGCTAACCCTATTTTTATACTTCTGGACGTCCAGACTACCACGATTGCAAAAATGTGCATCCGCATGCTTATCGAATAAGCAGAAAATATTATTAAAAATACGCATAAAAAATTTTTACTGCGTAAGCGCAAGGAAAGTGAGCGAAAATTACGGCACTATGTAAATACTAATGAGAACTACTATCAATTCGACGACGTTTTGATATTATTACGTTCAGATTTTGTGATTTGCGTCCTGGAGATACAGAGTGGGTAATAATTTGATGCAGACGGATCTCTCCGTTTGGGGCATGTATCAACATGCTGACATCGTAGTTAAGATTGTGATGATCGGCCTGATTCTGGCGTCCGTGATCACCTGGGCTATCTT
The DNA here is from genome assembly GCA_951848785.1 of Callosobruchus maculatus. Classification (NCBI taxonomy): domain Eukaryota; kingdom Metazoa; phylum Arthropoda; class Insecta; order Coleoptera; family Chrysomelidae; genus Callosobruchus; species Callosobruchus maculatus. The sequence goes on from CATOUR010000582.1 coordinate 38,210, forward strand.
CTTCAGCAAGAGCGCCGAACTTCTTTCACAAAAGCGCCGCCTCAAGCGTGAGCAGAAGCAGCTGGCAGAAGCCCGCTCTCTGGATCAGGCTTCTGATATAACCTCGTCCTTCCATGCGAAAAGCCTGACCACCCTGTTAGTGAACGAAGCTCAGAACGAGCTGGAACTCTCCGCAGGCAGTGAAGATAACGAAGGCATTAAAGAGCGTACCGGCTTCCGTCTGGAACGTCGCGTTGCTGCCGTTGGCCGTCATATGGGCCGCGGTAACGGCTATCTGGCGACTATCGGCGCGATCTCCCCGTTCGTCGGCCTGTTCGGTACCGTCTGGGGCATCATGAACAGCTTTATCGGCATCGCCCAGACGCAGACCACTAACCTGGCGGTGGTTGCGCCGGGTATCGCAGAAGCGCTGCTGGCAACGGCTATCGGCCTGGTCGCCGCTATCCCGGCGGTCGTTATCTATAACATTTTTGCCCGCATGATTGGCAGTTACAAAGCCACCCTGGGCGACGTTGCCGCGCAGGTTCTGCTGCTGCAAAGCCGCGATCTGGACCTGAACGCCAGCGCCGTTAAGCCGGTGCATGCGGCGTCCAAACTGCGCGTAGGTTGATTGTATGGCAATGCGTCTTAATGAAAATCTGGACGATAACGGCGAAATGCATGAAATCAACGTGACGCCGTTTATCGACGTTATGCTGGTTCTGCTGATTATCTTTATGGTTGCCGCGCCGCTGGCGACGGTGGACGTGAAGGTGAATCTGCCCGCGTCCTCCAGCCAGCCGCAGCCGCGCCCGGAAAAGCCTATCTACCTGTCGGTGAGGGCGGATAAATCCATGTTCCTCGGCAACGATCCGGTGACGGATGCCTCCGTTATTCCGGCGCTGGACCAGCTGACCGGCGGCAAGAAAGACACTACCGTCTTCTTCCGCGCGGATAAAACCGTCGACTATGAAACCATGATGAAGGTTATGGACACGCTGCATCAGGCGGGGTACCTGAAGATTGGTCTGGTCGGCGAAGAGAAAGCGGCCGCGAAATAAAACGAAGAGCTGGCGAAAGCCAGCTTTTTTTTGCGCGGTTAAGCGTGAGCGTCCGGGGACGCCCCCGGCGCCTCTTCATTGAGCGCCACGCAGGTGACGTTTGATGTGCGGTAACGGCCTTCTGAAAGCCTGCGAGTCAGGCGCAGGGTAGCGGTCTCGCGGGCCAGCAGGTATTGATAGTTCGCCTCCAGCCGGCCGAGGAGCTTCTCCTTAAGCTCAGGACGCTGCTCGATAAGGGCGTTCATCACCGCGCCATAAATCTCCTCTTTGACCTGCAAGGGATAGATTTCCCGACGGTTGTGCCATTTCAGGCGCACCAGCGCGGCCGGGATCGAAATCAAATCCTGAGTGATTCGCGTCATCTCGTCGTTTTTTATCTTTTTTAGCGCGTCGAGATTCTGCTTTAAGATAAATTCATCGCTTTTTTTATCATCTAAAGTCAAATAAACGTTATTATCGCTCTCATTATTCACGCTATTCTTCCCCCAGGTTATAAAAAATGGGACCGTTTTTTTCTCGGGTGATTAAATTAAGCCAAATTTCATTTCCGGCTTCGTTTATTTGCTGGGTTTTTTCGGCCATTATTTGACTTAGAGCCTGGGCATCTATTTCCCCTTCGGCCTGCAAATCATTTAGCAGATGAACAAACGCTTCGATCTTAATGGCCCGAAATAAGCGGTCTTTTAAATGGCGGTCGTGCTCTTCCAGCACCATATTACGGGATTTCCCGGTACGCGAAACGCCAATTAATATGTCGGCTTCATAGTCGGAGAGTTTTCTTTTTCCTTGAGTGAAATTCGCCTCTTTATCTGCTTCCGTCGTAGGCTGTTCCACAGGCGTAATGTGGTACTTTGCCGGGACAAGATTGTCGGGCAGCATTTTAATTTCCTTTAATTTCAAAAAGGTGGGAATGGAAAAAGGGTGAGATTCGTTGACAATAACATGAGGCAATTTTAAAATCAAAAAAAATGGAGCCTACCCATGAACAGCATTTTCTTTACGGTTATAACGTTACTGTTACTGACCGCTGGCGTGCTTTTATTGATGCGAGAGTTTAATAAGCCGAAAGTGTCGAAAGATGCCGGTGAAGCACCGCAGCCAGAATTGATGTCCAAAGAAGAGGGCGAAGATCATTTCTCCCTGTTGATGAACGCCGTGACGCCGGTCTGGTACTGGCGGGTCAATCACGAATATATCGATTTTCTTCATGCGACAATAAAGCGCATGAAAATGTCCGACATTAATGATACGCCGGGGCTGTTCGACGCGCAGCGCCGGTGTAGCGACCTTAATTCGGCCGTTTATAAATATTATGACAATATCAAAAAGCGCTGTCTGAATGGCGAGAAGGTCTCATATTCCGATTTAGACGTATTAAACCTGCGCCAGTGTTTTCGCGAGTTTAGCCTGGAGGCCTACCCGGAGCTGGTGGGGCTGGTCTGGCCGGAGTACGCGCGCCCGCAAGTGGATCCTGATGAGGTGTAAGCGACCTCCTGGTTAGTTGTTGCAAACAGCCAGCGACGTTGAGATATACTGGACGCTGGTTTCGTTTGCAGACAGGATTTTATGGAACGCTTCTTTGAAAACGCAATGTATGCCTCTCGCTGGCTGCTCGCACCCGTCTATTTTGGTCTCTCCCTGGCGCTGGTCGCCCTGACGATCAAGTTCTTCCAGGAGATTTTCCACGTCCTGCCAAACATTTTCTCGGTGGCGGAAGCAGACTTAATTCTGGTGCTGCTGTCGCTGGTGGATATGACGCTGGTGGGCGGATTACTGGTGATGGTGATGTTCTCCGGCTATGAGAATTTTGTCTCTCAGCTGGATATCGCCGAGCACAAGGAAAAGCTCAGCTGGCTCGGTAAGATGGACGCGTCATCGCTGAAGAATAAGGTTGCGGCGTCGATTGTGGCGATTTCGTCTATCCACCTGTTACGCGTATTCATGGACGCCAAGAACGTCCCGGATAACAAGCTGATGTGGTATGTGATTATCCACCTGACGTTCGTGCTGTCGGCGTTTGTGATGGGGTATCTGGATAAGATCAGCAAGAAGTGATTTTACCGCGGCCCTCACCCTAACCCTCTCCCCGGAGGGGAGAGGGGACTGTCCGGTGCGGCCTTTTACCCTCTCCCCTTTGGGGAGAGGGACAGGGTGAGGGGTGAGGGCAACAGACCGCACTATTTATCAGACGACGCCTGCCACAGGTTCAGCTCACCATCCGCAACGTGCTGGTCAATCCGCGTCAGTTCGTCTTCGGTAAAGCGCAGGTTAGACAGCGCCTGAACGTTCTCCTCCAGCTGTTCCGGGCGACTCGCGCCAATCAGCACTGACGTTACTCGCTCATCCTTCAGCAGCCAGCTCAGCGCCATCTGCGCCATCGTCTGCCCGCGCGCGTGCGCCATCTCATTCAGCAGACGAAGGCTGCTCAGGTTGGCTTCTGTCAGCATGTTCTCCGTCAGGCCGCGCACTTTCTTGCCTTCGCGCTGCATGCGTGAACCGTCAGGAATACCGTTCAGGTATTTTCCGGTCAGCAGGCCCTGAGCCAGCGGGGTGAAGGCGATACATCCCGTCCCGTTTTCCTCCAGCGCATCCAGCAGGCCGGTCTTGTCGACCCAGCGGTTCAGCAGGTTGTAAGACGGCTGGTGGATCAGAAGCGGGATTTTCCACTCGCGCAGCAATTCGGCCATCACCTTCGTGCGTTCCGTGGAGTAGGACGAAATACCCACATACAGCGCTTTTCCGCTCTGCACCGCGTGTGCCAGCGCGGAGGCGGTCTCCTCCATCGGCGTGTTTTCGTCCACGCGGTGAGAATAGAAAATATCCACATAGTCCAGGCCCATGCGTTTCAGGCTCTGGTCGAGGCTGGCGAGCAGGTATTTACGAGAGCCGCCTGAACCATACGGGCCTGGCCACATGTCATAACCCGCTTTGGTGGAGACGATCAGCTCGTCGCGATAGCCGGCAAAATCTTCCCGCAGCAGCCGACCAAAGTTCTCCTCAGCGCTGCCCGCAGGGGGGCCGTAGTTATTGGCAAGGTCAAAATGGGTAATGCCGAGATCGAAGGCTTTACGCAGCAGCGCGCGCTGGGAATCGAGCGCCTGTACGTGGCCAAAGCTGTGCCACAGGCCCAGCGACAGCGCCGGCAGGCGCAGGCCACTTTTACCGCAGTAACGGTACTGCATATTCTCGTATCGGCCGGTGTAAGGGTGCCAGGACATCATGTCTCCTTTCGTGTCGATGAATTTTCGAAACAGCGTTTTCATTCTATGCTTATCAAACCATAAATCGTGGAGATAAGCGATGACGCGCCTGACTGCCAAAGATTTTCCACAAGAGCTGCTCGATTACTACGACTACTACGCCCACGGTAAAATCAGCAAACGAGAATTCCTTAACCTCGCGGCACGCTATGCCGCTGGCGGCGTGACGGCGCTGGCGCTGTTCAATATGCTTAAACCCAATTACGCCCTCGCAGAGCAGGTCAAATTTACCGACCCGGATATTCTCCCGGAATATATCTCCTATCCCTCACCTGAGGGGCATGGCGAGGTACGCGGTTACCTGGTGAAACCCGCTAAGGCCCGCGGAAAAATACCTGCCGTGGTGGTGGTGCACGAGAACCGCGGCCTGAACCCGTACATCGAAGATGTGGCACGCCGCGTGGCAAAAGCCGGTTATCTGGCCCTGGCGCCGGATGGCCTCAGTTCGGTGGGCGGTTATCCAGGCAATGACGAAGAGGGGAAGGCGCTACAGCAGAAGGTGGATCCGACAAAGCTGATGAATGACTTCTTTGCCGCCGTCGGGTTCATGAAGGATCGTCCAGATGCGACCGGCAAAGTGGGGATAACCGGCTTCTGCTATGGCGGCGGCGTATCTAATGCCGCAGCAGTCGCTTACCCGGAGCTGGCGTGCGCGGTGCCGTTTTATGGCCGACAGCCGCCGGCCGCCGATGTGCCGAAAATCAACGCGCCGCTTCTGCTGCACTATGCGGAGTTCGATAAAAATATTAACGAAGGATGGCCTGCGTACGAGGCGGCCCTTAAGGCCAATAATAAGGTGTATGAAGCCTACATCTACCCCGGCGTTAACCACGGCTTTCATAACGACTCCACCCCGCGATACGACGAGCCCGCAGCCGGGCTCGCCTGGAAACGCACGCTGGGGTGGTTTGAGAAATATTTGAGCTAACGCCCGGCGTCGGGCCAGCGGATTGCCGGGCAGGGGGAACTGCCGCCCGGCAATCCGTCCGAGCTTAGAAGCTGTAGCTCATACCCGCCTGCACGCTGGCATCGTTATCCACGTCTCCCGTCCCAACATACACGCCGGTATTGAGCGTAAAGTTATGCGCGATGCTGGCGTTAATGCCTGCCCCAAAGATCCCCATGCTGTTGTTGTGACCGGCGGTGTTGTGGTAATCCGCTGCCTTAATGTCCGTATCATCGCTGAACTCTTTCTGGAAGCGGGCATCCACCCACGGCATTACCGTCACGTTTTTGTTCAGATCGGTAAGCATGGTGGTCAGACGTACCCCGGCGCCGCCGTTCCAGGAAGAGACCTGACTGTCGGCAAAGGTCACTTCGCGGTCGGAGAACCCGTTTGCTTTTGTCTCATCCCAGCCTAAGGTGGCGTAAGGTTGCAGCAGGGTCTCACCAGGCAGCAGTACGTTAATACCGGTGCGGGCCTGCGCCAGATACAGGCTACCGTCCGTCGATCCGCTCAGCGCCTCGGTCATGCCGCTGGTATCGCCGGTGACGTTGCTGGCGGAGAGGGAGTAACGCATATCGCCATAGCTGAAGCTGCCGTCAGCGAACAGGCCCCAGGTTCTGCCGTTCAGCGCCTGCTGCCACCCGCCGTAAAGGCTGTAGTAGTTACCGTAAACGCTGTCATTGAAGCTATCTGCACCGTCGCTGGTGTCCTGCACGCGGCTGCGCGTCCAGGCCAGGGCAATACCGCCGGTAACGCTGTCGCCGTTGCTCAGGTGAGCCGTCCAGTCAACGCCGCCCTGCGCGCCCTGGGTAATGCTTTTATAGTCCACGTCGTTGCTGAAGTTGCCGTTCTGGTAGAGGAAATCGCCCCACAACTGCGCGCCGTCCTGCTCGTCGCCCAGCATATTCGCGAGATGAACCTGGTTCATATGGTTGCTAATGTCATCCGCAACCTGATGCCCGGCCTGCTCGGCGGCATCCAGACCCGCAACCAGCCCCTGGACGTCGCTGGCGAGGCTTCCCTTCTGGCTGTTAAATTCAATATTCCAGCTCTGGCTATTATCGGCTGCCAGCATCGTCTGCGGTGCCGCGTCGGCAGCAACAATATTCAGGCTGTTATCGTAGTTATAGGCACCGCTGCGGTTTTCAACCTCCTGCTTGCCGTTGGTGAAGGTTGCGGCGGCATAATTTTGCGGTGCGCTGCTGCCTGCTGTGGTGAAGGTGCCGAGGATGACGCCCTGCTGATTCATCGCGGACGGGGTAATGCTGTTTACGATGACCGCATTATTGGCCCCGGTAATAGTGCCGAAGTTCACAAAGCTGTCGGTGCTCATCGTAACCATCGCATTGCTGCCGGTAGTGGTGGCAATGAGCGTGGAGCCGTTTTGCAAACTCCAGCTGGTCGCATCGTGAATTTTATCAATGGCGATGCTGTTATCGCTGGTGGTATTTACCGTCTCGAACTGGCTTATTTCGCCGGAAATAGCGCTGCCGGCGTCCATTGAAAGCGTATCGCTACCGTCACCGCCGTCAACGTCGCCGTTAACGTGGGAGTTATTGGTGAGCACAACGGTGTCATCACCCGCGCCGGTGGTAATATCGCCATTCACCGTGGCGTTATTTTGCAGAGTGATGGTAGTGTTACCGCTGTTCTGGCTGGTATTCACTGCGCCGTTAATGGTGCTGTTATCCACCAGAACCGAATTGGCTGAATTTCCGCCCAGCGTAATATTGCCGTTCACCACGCTACGGTTATTCAGCGAAAGGGTGGTTGTGCCTTTTTCGTTAATCACGCCGATATCACCCGTCACGGTGCTGTTATTGAGTGCCAGCGAATCGGCTTTTGTACCGTACATGGCAACGGCGACGTCGCCAAACGCATCCAGATTCAAATCGCTGAAGGGCTGATATTCGCTTAGTTTTTCCGCCAGCGTATCGATATTTTGGGCAATCTCGCTTTGAGAGCCGTCCACCGTGGCGTTGGTCAGGGTAATGGTGGTATCAGATTTATCGCTACCCGCGTAAATGCCACCTTTATCCATCGTGCTGTTGCTGATGTTAATGTTTTGCACACCCGCGCCCGCGCTCACAATACTGCCGTGCAGAACGCTACCGTTCTGGATATTCACGTTATGGTAGCCTTTATCCATTGGATCAAGATAAATGGCGGAGCCCATCATATACGCTTTATCATTGTCGTAATTACCCGCGCTGTTTTCACCGTTCAGCGTCGAACTATCGACCGTTATCGTCGTATTGGTTGTTTTAAATTCTGAACCGGTCTCAATCATATCCACGGTTGCGCCGTTGTTCAGGTTGATATTCACCGTGCCGCCGTTGCTGCCCTGAATATAATGACCAGACATATCCGTGCCGGAGACGGTCAGCGTTTGGGTATCACCCTCTTTACGATGGCCATCCATATAAATATTGGTTGCCGTAGCGTTCGCCATAACGGCATTGGTTACTCCTGGATCCTCAAAGTAATTACCATGGTCATATATAGATAATCCGCAGGTTTGGGTTGTCGCGCCATCTTTGCAATCCGGCGTGGATGCGGCAGGCGTGATGGACGCATGTGCGCTGAATGAGGCCAATGCCATTACAATACTCTGCGAAAGCAGGGTCAGGTTCGTTAATTTGCGCATTTGAATTTCTCTGAATAAAAAAGTCGGCTTTTTTTTTAAACCACTTCATGCAAATTCAGAACTTTCTTAAGCGGGCGGGGTGTAATGAAATTTTAAATTTCAGAACAGGCTTAAGAGGCCGGACAAATAGATTTGTGTGATAAATAATTTAAAACATATTTATTGTATAAATCTGGCTGAATGATTAGCACGCAAATTAAGGGGTTTCTTACTAAAGCTGGCGCTATCTATCGATCTTATCTGTGAGTGAGGTAAGCCTTCCGAATTTTAAGGTTAATTTTATGTGTAACTGTTTTACATTTTCTTATCAGCCGTAATGTAAAAACACACATTTTTCCGGAAAAGATATCCGCGCCGACGATTATCGTTATCGCTCGTAAACCGGCCCAGTAAAAAATTTTATAAAATTACGCGCGAAAGATTATAACTTCGTCTTTTCCTGCCGATAACGAGGAAAGTACTCGCCTCTGGGCGAATTCACCCTCACGGCAAGGAATACTTAATGAATATGCTTCGTAATTTCACCATCCGTTTCGTCCTGTTGGCGATACTGGGGATCTTTTGCGTCATGTGGGCAGGCGTGGGGCTTTACAGCACCTGGTCGCTGTCCCGTGTTTCTGATGGTAATGAGGTCGACCGCCAGCTGGTCAGGCAGATGACGGTGCTGAGCCAGGGTAACGATCAGTACTTCCGCTTCGTCACCCGCCTGAGCCGTGCGATGGAGGTTAAAGCGGCAGGCGGCACGCCGGACCTGTCCTCCGCCCAGCAGGCGCTGGATAACATGGGGAAAAAGCTGGCGGAGATGAAGGCTATCTCCCCGGGGCCGATGGATGAAAAAGTCTCTGCGCAGGTGATTTCCACCTGGCAGGCGCTGCTTGACCAGGGCGTAACGCCGCAGATGGCGCAGGCGAAGCAGGCGACGCTCGAAGGTTATCGTCAGCACGCTAACAGCGTCACGCCACCCCTGAGCCGTGCATTCGGGGCAGCGGCTGAGAACTTCAACGATACCGCCGCGAAGGCGCTCGACAGCACGCGCGTTATCGTCGACGGCCTCACCAGCATGACCCGGACGGTGATTATCACCGCCACGATCGCGGGTCTGCTGATCCTGCTCTTCACTGACCGCTACCTGGTGGCGATGCTGGTAAAACCGCTGGAGCGCATCCGCCAGCAGTTTCGTCAGATTGCGCAGGGCGATCTCAGCCAGCCGATTGAGCCCTTTGGCCGCAACTGCGTGGGTCAACTGGTGCCGCTGCTGAGCGCCATGCAGGACAGCCTGCGGGAGGCGGTCAGTACTATCCGTTCCGGCAGCGAAAATATCTGGCGTGGCGCAACGGAGATCTCCAGCGGTAATAACGATCTCTCTTCGCGTACCGAAGAGCAGGCCGCCGCCCTGGAAGAGACCGCTGCCAGCATGGAGCAGCTCACCGCAACGGTGAAGCTGAATGCCGAAAGCGCGCGTCAGGCCAGCCAGCTGGCGGACGTGGCCTCCGGTACGGCCAGCCGTGGCGGCTCGCTGGTGGAGGACGTGGTGACGACCATGAGCGGCATCTCGGACAGCTCGAAGAAAATTGCGGAAATTACCACCGTGATTAACAGCATCGCCTTCCAGACCAACATCCTGGCGCTTAACGCCGCGGTGGAGGCGGCCCGTGCGGGAGAGCAGGGGCGCGGTTTTGCGGTAGTTGCAGGGGAGGTGCGTAACCTTGCCAGCCGCAGCGCGAACGCCGCGAAAGAGATCGAAGGGCTGATTGCCGATTCCGTTGCCCGCGTGGAGCAGGGAGTGCGGCTTGTGAACGATACCGGCACCACCATGGAAGCTATCCTGCGCGACGTGACCGAAGTGACCGTCATCATGAAGCAGATCGCCACCGCGTCGGAGGAGCAGAGCAAAGGGATTTCCCAGGTAGGCGTTGCCATCACGCAGATGGACGGCGTAACCCAGCAGAACGCCTCGCTGGTGGAGCAGGTTTCCGCCGCCGCCGCCGCGCTGGAACGCCAGACCGAAGAGCTCCAGCGCTCGGTGCAGAAGTTCCGCCTTACCGCGTAACGTCCGTGCGTCAGGCCGGAATGCCCGGCCTGACGCCCTTATCGCTTCCCGCCCTCGCTCTTAATAACCTCCGTGACCTGCGACAGCTGGCCGACCTTCACCTCGCTCGACCGCTTAAATTTACTTTTGTCGATGAGCAGCAGCGACTGGCTGGCGCGGCTTAACAGCAGCGCTTTATAGGCCGCGTTGTGCCCGGAGGGATCCCAAAGCACGCCCTGCTCGTCGACGCCCTCGCAGGAGAAGATAAACAGGTCTATCTCCAGCCCTTTAATCTGCGTTACCAGCGCCGGATTAACATAGCAGCGATACTTGCGCTCAAGGGTTCCGCCGGAGCAGATTAACGTGGTTCGCTTGCGCTTCGCCATCTCCTGGCAGATGGGCAGGCTGTTGGTAAAAACGGTGAGTTCGATATCCGGTAGCTGGCGCGCCAGATGAAAGCAGGTCGAGCTGGCGTCAAGGGCGATGGTCATCCCTTCGCCGATCCAGCCCAGCGCGTGGCGGGCAATATCGGCTTTGTCGGCATAATGGCTTTTCAGCCGCGCGCCAAAAGGCTCTCCGCTGTCGCGGCTGTCCAGACGAATCAGGCGCGCGCGTCCATGCTGGCGCAGGATCTTGCCCTGCTGCTGCAGGGCCTTCAGATCCCGGCGGATCGTCTCTTTGCTGACGGAAAGCTTATCCGCCAGCGCCTCCGTGGTCAGCCAGTCGCTTTTACTCATCAGGTTGAGGATGTCCTGCTGTCGGGTCTGCCTGAGCGTCTGGTCTGACATAAAAGATCCTTGCGGAGGAAACAGAATAAGCGGAAGTATGAATTTTTCAGGCCGTAAACCGCAACATCACGCAAAAAAAAACCAGCGCGCAGGCTGGTTTCGATCGTGGTTTATCGCGTGTTGCTTCACCCGTTCGGGCGCCCGGCCACTTATCAGGCCTGACGTTTATCTTCCGTCTGGGTATCAAAGTCGCTTGCTGAATGGCGTTCATGCAGCTGCTCGTTCAGCTCGCCGCTGGTGCGGTTAACGATGCGTCCGCGCTTCACGGCCGGGCGATTCGCCACGTCTTTAGCCCAGCGCTGCACGTTGGCGTACTTCCCGGCATCAAGGAACTCGGCGGCGTTATACACGCTGCCCAGCGCCACGCAGCCAAACCATGGCCAGATTGCCATGTCGGCGATGGTGTACTCTTCTCCAGCCACGTAGCGCCCGCGCGCCAGCTGCTTGTCCAGCACGTCGAACAGGCGCTTGGCCTCCATGGTGAAGCGGTCAATGGCGTACTCAATCTTCACCGGCGCATAGCTGTAGAAGTGGCCGAAACCGCCGCCCAGGAACGGTGCCGCGCCCTGGAGCCAGAACAGCCAGTTCAGGGTCTCCGTGCGTCCCGCCGGATCTTTCGGCAGGAAGTGGCCAAACTTCTCGGCCAGATACAGCAGGATACTGCCGGACTCAAAGACGCGCGTCGGCGGGGTGGTTGAGTGGTCGCGCAGCGCCGGAATTTTTGAGTTCGGGTTCACGTCCACAAAGCCGCTGGAGAACTGATCGCCCTCGCCGATGCGGATTAACCATGCGTCGTACTCCGCGCCCGTCACGCCCAGCGCCAGCAGCTCTTCCAGCATGATGGTCACTTTCTGTCCGTTCGGCGTGCCCAGCGAATACAGCTGGAGCGGGTGCGCGCCCACGGGCAGCGCTTTCTCGTGCGTGGCGCCTGAAACGGGGCGGTTGATATTGGCGAACGCGCCGCCGTTATTCTTTTTCCATTCCCACACTTTTGGTGGCTGATAGGTGTTCTCTGACATGTTGGCCTGCCTTTTTGGTGTTGTGTTGAGGCAGTGTAGCAGGAGATGGGAGGGGCGTTTAACGATGTGAGCGTAATGGTCGGGGCGGGTGTATGATAACGCCACCTCTGTCAGTTAATTACAACGTGCAGACGACGACAAATCCCACAAAAAATTGCCGCCTGCCTGTTTTAGGTTGGACACATGCGTAAAGGAACGTTAAGCAGTGATGCACCCTTCGGGACGTTATTAGGCTACGCGCCGGGTGGCGTGGCGATTTACTCTTCGAATTACGGCAGCCTCGATCCGCGTAACTACCCGGAAGACGCGGAGTTCCGCAGCTATATTGGCAATGAATACATGGGCCATAAATGGCAGTGCGTTGAGTTTGCGCGCCGCTTCCTCTTCCTCAACCACGGTTTTGTCTTTACCGACGTCGGCATGGCGTGGGAGATCTTCTCCCTGCGTTTTTTACGCGAGGTGGTGAACGATAACATCCTGCCGCTCCAGGCCTTTGCCAATGGTTCAAAGCGTCCGCCGCAGGCCGGCGCGCTGCTCATCTGGCAAAAGGGCGGGGAGTTCCACGAGACCGGCCACGTTGCCGTCATTACCCAGCTGCTGGACGACAGGGTGCGCATTGCCGAGCAGAACGTGATCCATTCTCCGCTGCCGATGGGGCAGCAGTGGACGCGCGAGCTGCGCCTTACCGTAGAGAACGGCTGCTACACCCTTCACGACACCTTCAGCGATACCGAGATCCTCGGCTGGATGATCCAGACGGCGGATACTGAACACAGCATTCCTCAGCCGGAGATCGACGGCGAGCTGCTGAAGATCCGCGGCGCGCGGCTGAAGAACAACCGCCAGTTCGACGGAAAGTGGCTCAACGAAAACGACGCGCTGCAGCAGGCGTACGTCCGCGCGAACGGTCATGTCATCAACAGCGATCCGTGCCACTACTTCACCATCACCGGGAGCGCCGAGCAGGAGCTGATCAAAGCCACCAACGAGCTGCATCTGATGTACCTCCACGCAACCGACAAAGTGCTGAAGGACGACAGCCTGCTGGCGCTTTTCGACATCCCGAAAATACTCTGGCCGCGCCTGCGCCTCTCCTGGCAGTGGCGTCGTCACCATATGATCACCGGCCGTATGGATTTCTGCATGGACGAGCGCGGCATTAAGGTTTACGAGTACAACGCGGACTCCGCGTCCTGCCATACCGAGGGGGGCCTGATCCTCGAAGAGTGGGTGAAAAACGGCTATCGCGGCAACGGCCATAACCCGGCGGAAGGGCTGCTGGAGGAGCTGACCGGCGCCTGGAAGCACAGCCACGCGCGGCCGTTCGTGCACATCATGCAGGACAACGATATCGAAGAGGATTACCACGCGCTCTTTATTCAGCGCTCGCTGATGCAGGCCGGGTTTGAAACCAAAATCCTGCATGGGCTGGGTGCGCTGGGCTCGGACGCTGCCGGACAGCTGATTGATGACGAAGGCCGTCACGTTAACTGCGTGTGGAAGACCTGGGCGTGGGAAACGGCGATAGAGCAGATCCGCGAGGTGAGCGAAACCGAATACGCCGCCGTGCCGATCCGCACCGGGCACCCGCAGGGGGAAGTGCGCCTGATTGACGTCCTGCTGCGCCCGGAGGTGCTGGTCTTTGAACCGCTGTGGACGGTGATCCCCGGCAACAAGGCGATCCTGCCGGTGCTGTGGCAGCTGTTCCCGAACCATCGCTATTTGCTCGACACCGATTTTGAGGTTAACGACCTGCTGAAGCAGACCGGCTATGCCGTTAAGCCGATCGCCGGACGCTGCGGCAGCAATATCGATCTCATCAGCGCTCGGGACGAACTGCTGGACAAATCCAGCGGCAGGTTTGTCGATCGTAAAAATATCTATCAGCAGCTGTGGTGCCTGCCGAAGGTCGACGGCAAGTACATTCAGGTCTGTACGTTTACCGTGGGCGGAAACTACGGTGGGACCTGCCTGCGCGGCGATGAATCGCTGGTGGTGAAGAAAGAGAGCGATATTGAACCGCTGATCGTGGTGAAGGATAACTAATTCGTACCAGCGACAAAAAAGCCCCCGCAGGTTACCCGGCGGGGGCTTTTTCTTACTGTTCTTCCTCGACCTCCTGCTCGCTAATCTTCAGATCGATGATGCGGCCGATCTGGTCATGATAGACCGTCAGCAGGTTGTACTGGCTCATCTCCGAGATCAGCTGCGGTGAAACGTCAAAGCTTCTGGCAAGCTCGTCATGGTGCAAATAGCCCGCACGGCGGCGCCTCACGTGGGTACGTCGACGATTGTACTGATACCACAAAATCAGCAGCCAGCCGTTGAGCGCGGCGAGCAGCAGATAGATCAGCACCGTGTTAAAGGAAGCAATGATGTCTCCCCACCGGTACTCGCTCTCCTCGGTTAACTGCATCCACAGCCTGGCATACAGAAAAAACAGAAATCCTCCCCACGCCAGCAGGGTTAGCGCGGTATCGAAAAGGCGCGGCAGTAGCCGGTGTTCGGTCAAAATTAAGGTATTTTCGTTCATTGAAGACGTCCTTTTCCCCGGTCCGGGCTGATCCAGCGCGCGCGGGCGCGCTGGCGCTTAAGCATGACTTTTGGAAATGCAACGAGGGTGGTGAACAGGCCGATCATCCAGTAGACCATCGGGAACCAAATCACCCAGAAAAGCGAGCCTGCCACTTTTCGCTCGTACCGCCGCTCGATGTACAGGCTGACAAGAAACTGCATCAGGCACATCACGCCCAGCAGCAGCCCGGTAAACGCCGGTGGAAAGAGGGTTTCAACGGTCAGGTTGGGGGGCACCGGCGCGACATGGCTGATGATGAATAACAGAACCGTCACCGCGTAGGCAAACGCCCACAGCGTAGACAGCGCGTACTCCAAAAACAGGGGCCACATGCGATGGTGTTCCCAGCGCACGATCCGGCGAAGGTTGACCAGAAATACCTCCGCGCCGCCCTGAGCCCAGCGCAGGCGCTGTTTCCACAGGCCCCTGAGCGTCTCCGGCATCAGGATCCAGCACAGCGCCCGCGGCTCGAAAAAGATATCCCAGTGGCGCAGCTGGAGCTTCCAGCTGATGTCGATGTCTTCGGTGATCATGTCCGGGCTCCAGTACCCGACGTCCGCCAGCGCCTGGCGGCGAAAGGCGGCGATAACGCCCGAGACGGTAAAGACCCGTCCATAGATCCGCTGCGTCCGCTTGATAAGCCCAATGATGGATGAGAACTCGCCCACCTGAATACGGCCTATCAGCGTCGAGCGCGTGCGGATCCGCGGGTTGCCGGTGACGGCCCCAACGTGGGGATACTGGATCAGCGGCGCCACCAGATACGCCGCCGTGTCGCGGTCGAGCAGGGCATCGCCGTCAATGCAGACCAGCAGATCGCCACGGGCCGCCGCCGCCCCGGCCTTGAGCGCTACGGCCTTCCCCTGGTTCTCCGCGAGGTTAATCACCCGCAGGCGCGGCTGCTCCAGCGCGAGCTGGTGCAGCACCCGGGCGGTGTTGTCGGAAGAGCCGTCGTTAATGGCGATAACTTCAATATTTTCGTACCGCTGAGCCAGCGCGGCGCCGATGGTCTCTCTGGCATTCCTTTCCTCGTTGAAGCAGGGAATAAGGATAGAAATTAACGGCTCACCGGCGAGCGTCGGGGCTGGCGTTTCTTTGCCCCACGGCCAGCGTCGTTCGAGCTGAAACCAGAAGTAGAGACCGCCGGTTATCCACAGTACGGACATGAACAGCGGCCAGAAGAACACAAAGTCCAGGATCAGCTCGCCGGTAAACAGGGCGGCAACGCCTAATGGCAGCCCGAACACCAGGCATAAAATAGAGAATGCGATAATGCGATCAGTCATTGTCAGGATACCAGTAGGAAGATAATTCAGGCCTGATGCGGGACATAGCAGGCTGGTTGTTAATGAAATCGTCGGGGTAGTAGCCGTAGTTTTTGACGCCGTTCAACTGGAGCACGCGCATCCACTCCACCAGACGCTCGTCGGGAACGGGGCGCTGCGGTTTTTGCGACCAGTCTTTTGCCTGTAGTTCAAAAATGGTCTTATTGAGCGCGCCGGGCCGCGCGGCGACGGCCTTAACCAGGCGCGTCAGCCATGCATTGCTCTCCTCTGCCGGGACGGACTCCATCAGGGGCATTGCCATCGGCACCGTCCAGTCATAGGCCGCCAGAAAATCGTCAAGATTCTGCGCAAACCACGCTTCGCTTTCGGGTTGCAGAATGGGCAGGACGAACATATTGCGCGCGGTTTTGGTTTGCGGGCCGCGGATGTCCTTTACCGCCCGGCTCAGGGCCTGGGTAAACCCAATGAGCAGCTGGCTCCTCTGGCGCGCGGTATTCTGCCCGGCATCGTCAACGTCCGTCAGCACCGCGTCGTCATGGAACACAATCCCGTTGAAGCTGGCATGCCGGGCTAAATCTTCATAGATTTCCGTCACCTGCTGGCGAACCCGCGGGGTCCCAAGGCGAAAGCCTGATGTAGGGGTCGGTGGCGTCGTGCAATGTTCCTGCCTGACCGTCCCGACGCTGAACGCGCGGCAGGGAAGGATCGAGATCGAACGAGAGCACCGGCATCCACGCGAAGACTTTTACGCCCGCCCGGGTCTGGAGCTGCCAGGAGACAAAATTAAAGAGATCGGCCCGGACCGGCAGCCGGCGGTTGGGGAAATAGAGCGCTTTGATTTTGCCGTCGCCCTGCGGGTCGGCAAACGCCTGGAGGAAAACATGGCTTATTTTCATGTCGTAGACCCGCTGGACCAGCTTATTGATATTCCGGGTCTGCTGGGCCGGGTCGGGATCGTAAACGTAGTCGAGATCGACGTGCATGACGCGCACGGGATCGTGCTCCTGGATCTGGCTGACCGTACTGGCAAAGGTTTTGAGCGAGGGATTTCCGGCAATCAGCAGGCGGGGAATGCTGCTGAGGTTGCGCACGTCCCCCAGCCCGTCCTCCAGGGTAAAGGCCAGCCGGTAGCCCTGTTTTTCGGCAATGGAGAGCGACGTGCCGTTGGCAGCACCGTACGGCCAGACCCAGGCGCGCGGCGCTTTTCCGGTTACCCGGGTGATTTTATCCGTCACCTTGCGGACGTCATCGCCTATCCGCTGGCTGAACTGCGCGTCAGTTTCATAGCGTCCCGTCGCCTTATCGTAAAAGCGGCTGGCGATGGCCGGTTCGCGGCTGCCCTGCGGGTTGGCCGGGATGCCGTAATGTGAGGCCCAGGTATGCGAGCCGATTTCAACCAGCGGGGAGCGGCTTAATTCGCGCACCATGTCCCACGTCGCGAACCGATCGCGGGGCGTCATCAGCCCTCCGAAGTTAACCTTCTGATTTTCCGGCGTATCCACCCAGCTGCCCACCGGCGCCCACAGCGCAGGAACGTTCCATGCCTGAAGCAGCGGCCAGACGCGGGTATAAAAGCTGCTGTAGCCGTCGTCAAAGCTGAGCAAAAAGGCTTTCAGCGGCAGCGTTTTCTTTCCGTCATGGGCATCAAGAATGTCCTGCACGCTGATGGCGCGATAGCCGTTATGCAAAAGCCAGCCGATCTGCTCGTTTAGCGCGCTGGTGCGAACGGAGAGGTAGCGCTGGTCGGCGGCATCATCCTCTACGTCGTGATAGGCGAGAACCAGAAACTGGTTTTTCGGCCAGGGCTTGCTCGCCTCCTGCTGCGGCCTCTCTTTGGGCGCAATAAACGAGATCGCCTGCGCGCAAACGCTCGCGCTGAGGCAGAGGCAGGCGATGAGTAACAGTCTCACGGAAAAACGTGTGTTCAGCATATTCATCCTTAAAAGCGTAAAGTCGCATCAAACGAGACGGAAAGATTGCTTTCGCGTTTGCCGTCGTAAGGGCGTTTATCCCAGTTCAGCATCACCCCGGTATCAATGACGTTATTCCACTGAACGCGCTGCCCGTAGCCCAGCAGGGTAACGGCGCCAGGCGACTGATTTTTCTGCCAGTATCCGCCGCCGCCGGCCACAATCTGCTGGCTCCAGAGGGTGTCGTAGTGGCGGTACATCTCATGGTCAACGGACAGGGCTGCCGTGACGGAGAGATTCCCGCTCGGGGTTGTAATAGAGCGTATCCCGCAGGCTGTTTTTGCTGGCGGCGATCCCCGGTTCGAGATCCAGCGTCAGGGAGGGGCTTTGCCAGAGACGCTCTTTCCCCGTGAGGGCGTATTCCTGACGGCGGTTATGGTCTGAGAAGCGGCTAACGGCGGCGCTGAGCCGATACTCCCGGCGCTCGTTCTGGTACCAGCGCACTCCGCCTTCGCCCCGGTTCGCGCCGATCCCATTGCGGAGCGCCCGTAAGGGCGTGGTGCGGGACAACCGTTCGAGGCTACCGCTGACCTGCCAGCTATCGTTGAGGCTGTAAGTCGTTGACAGCCGGGCACCCGCGTGCTTTTACCGTGATAGCGGTTGCTGGAGAGCTCGGCCTCGAGCGTGAGGTCGCGGGGCCGCCACTCAACGCCGCCCAGCAGGTGGCGGCTGATGCCTTTACCTTCGTCAAAATTGCCCTGCGCATAGCGGGCGCCGGCAAACAGCCGCCAGCTATCCGCCACGGGCGGGCCATAGAGCGTGGCGTCCCAGCTCATGTCGTGGCTGCCGCTGACGGGATTGTCCGAGTGCAATCCTTTACCCGCGTTCAGACGCAGTTCAGACATGTGGTGGACCGCTCTGAGCCTGTCCAGACGGCGGGCGCTGCGATCGACGGGCGCGCGGGCTATCACGTCCTCAGCCAGTAAATCCATCTGCCGCCACTCCTGAAGGTCCATTGCGACGTAAGCCTGCTGCTTCTCAAGCTCCAGATTTGAGGGTTCTAGCGCCTCCGCTCGCTTTAGCTTTTGCTCGGCCGCGCGCGGCAGGCCCCTGGCCTGAAGCAGGGCGGCATAGTCAATCTGTAACCCCTGATTGCCCGGCGCCGTTGCCGCCAGACGATGCGCCAGCCTTTCGGCCTCCGGCAGGGCGTTGGTCGCCAGCAAATAGTTAAATGTGAGCGACTGCCCGGTAAGCCACCGATCGTTCGGCTGAGCGGTCGGGGACCCGAAGTCGTAGCGGATCCAGGGGACGCTGCGGGTCTGGCGCTCAACGTAGCGGCGGGCGGCCTGGTACTGCCCCGTATCCAGCCAGGCGTAGAAAAGCGCGTGCTCCTCGTCCTGCGGATCGGAGGCGTACCGTGGATAGCGCTGCAGAAGCGAGAAGGCGGCGGCGGTGTTTTTCTCCTGCAAATAGGCGGAGATCGCCCAGCCGATGGCCCACTCCGGCACCGGATGCCGTGCGGCTGTCAGCCGCCTGATATTCGCTAATGACCTGCCGGTAATCACCGTGCGCATACAGCGCGCCAAGCCGATCGATACGGGCAAGGATGACGTCTTCAGCCGCCTGCGGTTCGCTTTGCCAGCGGGAAAGCAGGGCGTGGTAACGATCTAACGCGTTTTGCGCCAGCCGCAGGCGCTCTTTCTCCGTTCTGCCGGGCACGTCCGCCAGGCGAACCATTTCGGCAGCGGCGTTACGCTCAAGGCGGCGACGCTCCGCGGGAGACAGCGCCGCGCTTCGTGACAGCCAGAGCGCGGGCGTGCTTACCCGGTTATCCGCTAGCGCATCGATCGTCTCGCGAAGAAGGGCCGTATTCCCCGGTGCGGCGTTCAGCGCGCGCATGTCCGCCAGCAGCCGATCCCAGCTTTTTCCCTGACGCATCCAGACATAGGAGAGCGTCTCAAGGTGCGCGGGAGAAGGATCGTCCTTAACCATCTGCCGGGCTTCCCGAAGCGCGAGGCGATCCATGCGGGCGTCGGCCAGGGTCTTAACGTAGCCGATGCGGTAATCGTCGTTATCCGGCGCAAGGCTGCGCGCCTCTTTCCACAGCGTTAAGGCGGAAGGCCAGGCTTTTTGGTTTCTTCTTGACTGCGCGACGGCAGCGATGGCGCGAGCGGGCAGCGGCATATAGATGCCATAACGCTGCCAGACCTGAATCACCTCGTCATCGCGGCCTGCCCAGGAGGCTACCTGTAACCAGTCCGCAACCCGTTCGGGCGTTAAAGCATGCTGCTGCTCGTAGCGCTGTACATAATCAAGAAACAGAGCGTAATTACCGTTACGTGCCTGTTGAATCTGATGCTCATAAACGGATTCATCAGCCTGAACCAGAACAGGAAAGAGTAATACCAGGAACAATAATATTGTGGTGCGATAAAAGAATAACGTAGTGAAGCGAAGCGATCTTTCCATATCTATTTGCCATTTGTTATCATGAATCCATTGCATAACACGGCCGCCTTTTAACTCAGCGTTAAAGGCCATAAAGGAAAACATTAAATCTGAATGATGTTACGTTATGGGGTACTTACCTAAAGGTAATTATGAGCCCTCCGCACAGTGGTTCGGTTGGGGGTAATGTACACCTGATGTGTTGGGGGATAAATAAGCTGAAAAGCGGGGTGGAGGTTTTGAGATAATTCTGGAAGGAAGCGGTTTTTTAGATAATTAAATACAAGGCGCTTGTTTTTAAGTTGCTGATAGTATTTGATTTTCCTTTCTTGTTTTTCCTTTTGGCTATATTCGAAATGAAGTTCTGCTCAGTTAATTAAAGAACTTTCCGGTGCATGTTTGGGAAGTTTCATGACAAAAATTCTTAATGTTCAGGGAAGTGACTTTTCTGAAATTCTTTTTTATTTATAATTAACGCAAGCCATTGAGTGATAGTCTACAAAAAGTCTGGCTCACCAATGCGCATATTGAGGGATGATCAAAGCCAGAATACATTTGCCGTTAATGTAAAGCGCTATAAACGAAAGCGTTCTTCTTTCTTAAGAGGCGGGCTTGCTATAATCTAAAAGGGATGGTTAGTGGCGACTTCAATAGTGTTAGTGACTCAGGATTGTTTCCTTGTCAGGGGGATGCGGCTATTTTTCCCGGATATAATTTGCCTCAGTTCGATTGACAGAAACATATTTGATACCGGTGCAGATGAATATACTGTACTGATTGATAGCCGTACGCCGCTCCGTTTATATGATTACCTGATACGCCATCCGGCCAGAACGAGAAAAACGATCTGCTGCGTTATGCTGGATATGGGCCATCGGGATGAGGATCTGCTCAGTATGAAGCTGTTTATGAACACGTCGCTTACGGCTCCGGATATGGCGTCGTTATTCAATCTGGTGCTCGATATGAAAGGCAGGCGTCTGACAACCAAATGGCTGCTTAACTTACGGCTGAGCAGACACGAAGCGATAATGCTGCGGTTGCTGAAGGCAGGGAGGTCGATGGAAGAGATTGCAGAGAAGCTGAATATGTCGGTCAAAAGCCTGTACCGCAAGCGAACGATGCTGTCGGAGCGGCTAGGGGCGGTGAACTTCAACGAAGCGTGTTTATTTATCTTTAAAAACAAACTGCTGGACGCGGTTGGGAACGATCCCTAGCTTTGTCAGAAGCCAAAAGCAAAAACCCGCCACGAGGGCGGGTTCGTTAAAGTGAAATCCTTCAGAACGACCAGCGCAGATTAGCGTTAACCGAGTTGACGCGGGTGTCCGCACCATATTGTCCCTGATAACCCACATCCAGCGTCGCAGCACGCGACAGCTGTACACTCACGCCGATATCACCCACCATCACGTCCTCATCTACGGCCTGCCCCTGAGTAATGAACGCGTCGCTGCCCGCAAACGCCATGCGCGAAGAGGTATTCTTATCGCCATACGCGTGCTGCCATCCCAGCGAACCGTAGAGGTTAACGTTCTTCGGCAGTTCGGTCATACCGCGCACCCCGAGGGTGGAATAGAAGGTGTTCATCGTTTCGTTACGTACGCTCAGCGCGGCGGCACCGCCGACCTCCCTGAAGCTGTCGGTATGCAGCCGAATGTACGATAAATTGACGAACGGCTCGAGATTCATATCAGGCTGGCCGAAACGGTAGCCCGCTTCGGTGAACGCCAGCAGCGAGTTGGCGTCGTAATCCGACTTCAGCCGATCCGAGAAGCCGCTGAAATCAACGTTGCGCTCGCCTTCGATCTTGTGCCAGGTGTAACCCAGCGCGCCGCGAAGGGAGAACGCATCCTGTTGACCAGCCGCATACAGGCCAAGGTGATAGTTGTCGGTATCCGTTGAGGAACGACGGCTGTCGACGTCGTAATCACCGCGGCTGTAGCCGAAGTAGCCACCGACGCGCACGTTATGGTCCGACAGCTTGCGATCTGCCCCCAGCAGGAAGCCGGTGGTGTTGCCGTCCAGCTTGCCCACGTTACCGTCGCCGCTGTTTCGGCTCCAGGAGCTAAAGGTCTGGCCCCAGACGCCACTGTTTTGCGGCTCCGGCTGCTGCACCAGCGACATCGCTAGCGGTGGTATCGGCAGGCTGTCGTTATCAAACGCGCGCTGCATACGCTGGTTTAAGACGTTAACCACCTGCGTGCTCCCGGCGATAAGACTGGACTGCACGGACGGATAAACTTCACCGGACAGCTGGTTGAACGCCTCGCGCGCTTCCGGCGCGCTCAGCACCAGCAGCGAGTTATACAGCGCCAGCGACGGGCCGCTTTGCGTCAGCGTGGAGAGCGCACCGGCGGTATTCCATTGGTTGCTGCTCCTGGCCACGGTCTGGAAAATCCCCGGCTTGCCGCTGCCCGGGTTTTCACCGCCAGGATCCTCACCGCCCGGATTTTCGCCACCTGGGTTCTCACCACCTGGGTTCTCACCACCCGGGTTCTCACCACCCGGGTTTTCGCCTCCGGGGTTCTCTCCTCCAGGATTCTCACCGCCGGTCTCTTTCTGCGCGATGGTCAGATCGACGGCGTTGGTGCTCTGCCTGAGCGCCACGTCCAGGAAGGCGGATTTAGATATCGCCGACGCAAACTCGCCGTCAATCCCGCCGTTCGACGTCAAAATGCGGTAGCTTTGGCCCGTTTTGTAGCTGGTTTGCGGGTCCAGTGCGGTGACCTGTACCTTAGCCTGATTGCTGATGGTGGTTTTGCCCGACACCAGCAGCTGGTCGCTGCGGCCATCTCCCGCGATATCTACGTCATAAAAAGATTCGCCGATAAAGTTCAGATAGCGTTTCAGCGTCAACGTGCCGATATTGCCGTCGCCGGGCGAGATATGCCCGCCGGACAGGATCTCGGTCTGGCCCAGCGTGCCGTTACCGCCCAGCGTGCCGCCGGCCTTGATTGACGCGGCGCTACTGTAACCTTGTCCGTTGTTAACGTCGGATCCCGCCGTTGCGTTGAGGATCAGCGTACCGCCGTTCTCGGCGCTAAGGGTCTGAATCTCAAAAATATCGTCTTCTGGCTGGGTGTTGATGTTGCTGGCAATAATGACTTTGCCACCGCGCGCGGTTACGTTCGCCTGAAGGGCTGAAAGATCGCCGTTCAGCGTTGTCTGCCCGGAGGTATTTATCACCTCACCTTCGCCGCTCATCTTGTTGCTGAAGATGTAATTTTCGTCGGTATGGTTGAAATAGACATAACTGCCGAATAGCCCGCCACGCAGGCTGATTGCCGTCTTCGCATCGAGGGTACCCGCGCCGCCTGCCGTACCAAGCGTTGGCTCAGTTATACCCGTGCCGGTATCCATGTTGCCGCGGCTGCCGATGATTAGCGCACCCCGGTTCGAGCCGGAACCCGATGTCCCCACGATCAGCGTATTGCTGCCTGCGGAAAATGAACCGCCGTCAATAACCGACAGCACGCCGTTGCCATAATCACCCACGCTAACGCTGCTGTCACTGGTAAAGCGCGAGTCTTTGCCCGCAATCACCAGCTCAGCGGTTTTCCCTGCCCCGGAGACGCCCGCCACCTGCACGCCGCCAACGTTAACCGCTCCGCCGTCCAGCACGTCCAGGTCGCCATTAAGCGTCAACGTACGGCCAACGTTCCACTGTGAGCCGCTCCCGGTGACGGTGGCTTTCGGGCTCAGCGTGTCGGCTTCATCCGGCCCGGTACCATTACCGATGCGCGCATCGTAGGCGGTATTGAGCGCCGCGCCGTTCTCAATTGCCAGCGTGGAGCGTGCGCCCAGATCGGTGCCTACGCTCAGAAAGTTACTGGTCACGCGAGAGCCGGCACCCGTGGCGATAAGGTGGCTGTCGTAGCCCCGGGTGGTGCCGACAACGATCTCCTTTGCGCTTGCCAGCGCGCCCTCTTCGACTCGCAGGGTGCCGAGCCCGAGATTCAGGTCGCCGCGCAGGACGTACCGATCGTTCACCGCGTTGAGCTCCGCGTTTGGCCCACGGACCGTGACCACGCTTTCATAAATCTGGCCGTCGAACAGCCGACCGATATTGATGTTATAGGCGGTGATTTTGCCATTATCGATCAGCAGGTTTCCGCGTTGATTACGTCCAACGTAAACGTCGCCGGTGTAACCCAGCGTTTCGGTAATACGCGAGTCGCCGTCAAAAAATGCATCGGCTGCACGCGCGACGTCGGCAGGTAAAAGCAATAACAGCGGCGCGGAAAATAGGGCGAGGTAAAGTCTGGAAAGCGGCGTCTTAACCGCTAAAGAATGCGATGTAGAGTTATTCACGGGCTATCTCCGTACTCATTAGCGTGATGTCGGGAAAATCGTTTTTATATGAAAACTCAGATACGTCAGATAACGTAAAAGGCGTTATTTATCTACGCCTTTTGCTGTGGCGTTAATTATTTATGTGTGACAACAGGTGTGCAGGTTGGCGCGCTCAGCGTCGGTGCGGATCCTAAAATTCCCGGCATCATCATCGATGAGCAATCGAAAATACGCCCTTTTTCCGTCGTCGCGCGATAAGAGAGTTTTTGTCCTCCCAGCGCGTCCGGCTGGGCGCCATTAACGTTGGTCACGGTTATTTCATCCGATGAGCCCAGCCCCAGCATTTTAGCGGTCTCCGCCTGCAGGAGTGGAATAGCCTGATCGGTTTTTAGCGTGGAACAACCGGCTAGCATCAACGTAATGGTTAAAAAGAGCAGCGATTTTTTCATAAATTATCCTTTATATCCAATCAGTTAATTTCACTGATTGTATTTAAGTTCTCAATTACCCAAATCAGCGGATAATATATTTCTCTTTCCTAATCGAAAAAACCCTCCTAAAGTAGGGTGGGTAGATAATAATTCATCCGAACTCTCAGATATGCGAAGGTCAAAGGAGGACCCTTTGGGACAGAATTATGCGCTGGTCGTTGATGACCATCCATTGGTAGCAAGCGGCATCGCCAATTTTCTGATTACACATTGCCAGTTTAAGCAGGCGTGCGTGGTGACGAATGAGGAAGATTGCTACCGTCAAATTAGGGATACCGGCCCGCCACGCTTGCTGGTAATCGATTTTTGGCTCTCGTCCGGAACGGCCCTGAAATTACTCAAAGAAATAAAACAACTTTACCCACAGGTACGACTCCTGGTGGTCAGCGGGGATGACAATAATGATCTCTGGCGGAAAGTGCATGCCGCCGGTGGGCACGGTTTTGTATTGAAAAGCGAGCCGCCTGAAATGTTCTCACGGGCCGTTTTTGCACTCGCTGATAATTTAACCTGGTTTCCTGAGGGAGACGAAATTCCCGTTAAGTCGACCAGTGAGAAGTTAAGTAAATTTAACTTAACGCCGCGACAAATTGACGTGTTAAATATGATTATGCGCGGCCTGCCAAATAAAAGAATCGCCGCACAGCTTTCAATTTCTGAGCCCACGGTAAAAGAACACATCAGCAATATTTTAAAAAAGATAGGCGTTAACAGCCGGGTCGAAGCCATCACGCTTTTGCATGGCAAACAGGAATCATCCGAATGAGGTTTTTCCAGCGTTTACAAAACGATGTTATCTCTGCTCCGGCGCAGATCCGTTTGCTAAACAATACATTTCTACGGCTGGTATTCAGCTTTAGCGCGGTACCCTTTGTCGGTATTCCTTTCGCCATCTGGATTTATATGCTTGGGGACAGCCTCGGCCCAACCATTACCTGGATAATCATTTATCTGCTATGTGCTGTGGCGATACGAATATTGCACCGGCGCTATCAGCGCGAAGCGAAAGAAAATGTTGAAAAGGACGTCCTGCGGCGCTGGCTTCCGCGTATTAATAATATCGCCTTTATTCACGGGCTGGGCATTTCATCACTCTATTTAATTACGCCACAGACGCAGAACTTTGACTTTTTCCTGCTGCTTAATATCAGCATCGCCGCCATCGTTGCCGCCAACGCAACGCATCTGACGCCGGTCATCAGCACCTTTACGCGTTTTTTCTTCGCCTCGTGGGGCGTGCTGAACCTCGGTATTATCTGGCGGCTGGATGAGCTGATGTTCATTGTGCTCATGCTGAACCTGCTTTACGGCTTCGCGATTTACCGCCATGCGTTAACGTCACATGCGTTCTTTATTCAGCAGGCGCTGCTTGAGGAAAAAAGCTCACGCCTGGCGGAGCAGTTTCGTCAGGCCAAAGAGGACGCGGAGCAGGCGCTGCTGGATAAAAATCAGTTTCTGACAACCGCCAGCCACGATCTGCGCCAGCCCGTGCACGCTATGGGCTTTCTGATCGAAGCCATCCTCCACCGAAACCGGGACGACAGCCTGACGCCGCAACTCCTTGACCTGCAGCAGAGCGTTCGCTCGGTACATTTGATGCTCAATTCTCTGCTCGATCTCAGCAAAATAGAATCCGGGAATGTACTCTCTGCCCCTACCAAAGTGGATATCGGCGCTCTGCTCGACTCGGTCATCACGCTGTTTCGCGAAGAGGCCAACAGCCGCGCACTTAGGCTGTGTACGCGGCGGCCCAAACGCCGCGTCTGCGTGACAGGCGATCCGCTTCTGGTGCGACAGTCCCTGATTAACCTGATTCAAAACGCCCTTCGCTACACGCTCAAGGGCGGCGTGCTGGTCGCCATCCGACCGCGCGGCGAGGAGTGTATGGTGGAGGTGTGGGACACGGGGGTCGGTATCGCCGATGATGAGAAAGGCAAAATCTTTTCACCTTACTACCGCCCCGAGCTGGCATGGAAGATCGACAGCGCCGGACACGGGCTGGGGCTGGCCGTAGTCGCCCGCTGTGCCAAGCTGATGAAGGTGAAGTACGGGATGCAATCCATTGAAGGTAAAGGCTCACGCTTCTGGATGCGCTTCACCCAATATGCTGGCGAAGACATCGCGCCGGATATCCCGCCCGCCAGCGACAACACCGCCACGCCGGTACGCTATGCGCCGCTGCACGGCTCCTGCCTGGTCGTCGATGACGACCCGCTGGTGACGTCTGCCTGGGAGAGCCTGATGAGCGTCTGGGGAATCAACGTGCGCTGTGCGGCCTCCGCTGAAGAAGCGTTTGCCATAATCGACGACGGCTTTACGCCGTTCGCCGTGCTGTGCGACCAGCGTCTGCGATCCGGCGAAAGCGGCTTCGACATCCTGAAAGCGCTTTTTGAACGTCTGCCGGATATGAGCGGCGCGATAGTCAGCGGCGAATTTAATTCACCGGTTCTGCTGGAGGCGGAGCAGGAAGGGTACCTGGTGCTCCGCAAGCCTCTCGAGCCGGCTAAACTGCATGCGCTGCTGACGCAGTGGTCGGGGGGAATGGATAAAAACGTGGCTGCGGGATTACGTTGATTGAGCAGGGGGCAAGTTAAGGCATTACGGAAGGATTGGCGGGCTTAGAAAGCAAAAACCCGCCACGAGGGCGGGTTCTTTAAATAGTGGTGCCCGGACTCGGAATCGAACCAAGGACACGGGGATTTTCAATCCCCTGCTCTACCGACTGAGCTATCCGGGCAACGGGGCGCATTAAACCCGATTCATCCTCCGTCGTCAACGAAATTTGTTGTTTTCGTTGCAGACTGCACACTCTCTCACCATTTCGCCGCAAACTTAAGCGAAAAAGTGCGTCCAGAGCGCGGAAAGGGGCATTGCGAGCAGCAGGGCAGGGAGCATATTCACCACCGCGAACATTTTGATCCCGCAGATGCGCAGCCCCGTCGCCAGCAGCAGCAGGCCACCGACGGCGGTAAAGTCCGCCATCATCGCGGGCGTCGTCAGCGGCAGGATCAGCGCGGCGCAGGCGGCAAGCGCCAGCTGGATAAGCAGCATCGGCACACTAATCGCGGCGACGGCGATGCCGAGCGTGGTGGCAAAAATCGTGGCGGTGAAGAAATCCAGAAATGCCTTCGCAATCAGGATGCTGGGGTCACCGGTCATCCCTTCCTGCATCGAACCGAATATCCCGGTCCCGCTCGCGCAGAACAGAATAATTATCGCGACGTAGTTCTGAATAAACGATTCATGGGTGCCGTGTTTCGCCTTGCCCGGCCGGGCAATCAGGTTTTTGGCCTTGCCTACCGCGCTATTGATGCCTTTTTCCAGATAGCAAAACTCGCCTATCAGCGCGCCGAGCAGCGTTGCCAGCACCATCACCGGCAGGTTGGCGCATTTAATCACTAACAGGATGCCGATCCCCAAAGATGCCAGTCCAAAAATAGAGGGCATAGAGACCCGAATACGCTCCGGCAATCGCTGACTGAGCACCGCTCCGAGTACGCCGCCCAGCAGTACGGCTCCCGCGTTGATAAAGGGTCCAATAACCACGTTTAACTCCTGTTATTTAAGCATTGGCATTGCATGATTATGGCACGTCTGTGCCTGATTACGCTTAGCTTTGGGAGGCGAAATGCATACTGATTCCTTGTTGCACCTGAAAATAAAAGGTGACATGATTGCGCGAATTTTCTCCTCCCTGTCTCACCGTTCGGTGAGGGTACTTGCGCTTATGAAAACCATGAAAATTGCCGTCAGCCGCGAGCTGGTATCCACAGTATCTACCCACCGCGAAAAGGTGACGCTGGATAACACCGATTTTACCGATGTGGCGGCAGTCGTCATGACGGTCGCGGAAAGCGGGAGCGGCATTCTTGCGCTGCTGAAGCGAACCGGTTTTCAGCTACCGGTGTTTATGTTCTCACCGGAGCCAGGAGAGGTACCTGATGGCGTCACGGCGGTTATCTCGGGTAAAGCACAGGAATTCCTGGAAGTAGAATCTGCCGCCTGCCGGTATGAAGAGAACCTGCTGCCGCCTTTTTTTGAAACCCTGAGCCAGTATGTTGCGATGGGCAACAGCACCTTTGCCTGTCCGGGACACCAGCACGGCGCGTTTTTCAAAAAGCATCCCGCCGGGCGACAGTTTTATGATTTCTTCGGTGAGAACGTGTTTCGCGCCGATATGTGCAACGCCGACGTCAGGCTCGGGGATTTGCTGATCCACGAAGGGTCCGCCAAGCACGCGCAGAAGTTCGCGGCGAAAGTCTTTAATGCGGATAAAACCTACTTCGTGCTCAACGGCACCTCCGCTGCCAACAAGGTGGTGACCAACGCGCTGCTGACCCGCGGCGATCTGGTGCTGTTCGATCGTAACAACCACAAGTCCAACCATCACGGCGCGCTGATCCAGGCCGGGGCAACGCCAGTCTATCTTGAGGCGGCGCGTAACCCGTTTGGCTTTATCGGCGGGATTGACGAACACTGCTTTGACGACGCTTACCTGCGCAATCTGATCCGCGACGTTGCGCCGGAGAAGGCAGGCGAGACCCGCCCGTTCCGCCTGGCCATTATCCAGCTCGGCACCTACGACGGCACGATCTACAACGCCCGTCAGGTGATCGACAGGATCGGCCATCTTTGCGATTACATCCTCTTTGACTCCGCCTGGGTTGGCTACGAGCAATTTATCCCGATGATGGCGGAAACGTCTCCGCTTCTGCTGGAGCTGAACGAGAACGATCCGGGCATTTTCGTGACCCAGTCGGTGCACAAGCAGCAGGCCGGGTTCTCGCAAACCTCGCAGATCCATAAAAAGGATAACCACATTCGCGGTCAGGCGCGCTTCTGCCCGCACAAGCGGCTGAACAACGCGTTTATGCTGCACGCCTCCACCAGCCCGTTTTATCCCCTGTTCGCCGCGCTGGACGTGAACGCCAAGATCCACGAAGGTGAAAGCGGGCGCAGGCTGTGGGCGGAGTGCGTGGAGCTGGGCATCGAAGCGCGCAAGGCGATCGTGGCGAACTGCCATATGATCAAACCGTTTATTCCGCCGACGGTGGCGGGGCGTCCGTGGCAGGATCATCCTACTTACGCCATCGCCAGCGAGCGTCGCTTCTTTAGCTTTGAGCCGGGCGCAAAATGGCACGGGTTTGAGGGATATGCCCGCGAGCAGTACTTCGTCGATCCGTGCAAGCTGCTGCTGACCACGCCGGGCATTGATGCGGAAACGGGGGCGTACGCGAATTTCGGTATCCCGGCGACCATTCTGGCGCACTATCTGCGTGAAAACGGCATCGTGCCGGAGAAATGCGACCTTAACTCGATCCTGTTCCTGCTGACGCCGGCCGAGAGCGCCGGGAAGATGGCGCAGCTGGTGGCGATGCTGGGGCAGTTTGAACAGCATATTGAAGACGACACGCCGCTCGCGGACGTGCTGCCGACCATCTACCAGAAATACCCGGTGCGTTACCGCGACTACACTATCCGGCAGCTGTGCCAGGAGATGCACGATCTCTACGTCAGCTTTAACGTGAAGGATTTGCAGAAGGCGATGTTCCGCCGGGAGAGCCTGCCCGCCGCGGTAATGAACCCGCAGGACGCCAACCAGGAGTACATTCGCGGAAACGTGGAGCTGGTGCGCATTCGCGACGCGGAAGGGCGCATCGCCGCCGAAGGCGCGCTGCCGTATCCGCCGGGCGTGCTGTGCGTGGTGCCGGGCGAAGTCTGGGGTGGCGCGGTGCAGCGCTATTTCCTGGCGCTGGAGGAGGGCATTAATATGCTGCCGGGCTTCTCGCCGGAGCTGCAGGGCGTGTACAGCGAGAAGGACGCCGACGGGATTAAGCGGCTGTATGGGTATGTGTTGAGATAGTGCGGGCTGTTGCCCTCACCCTAACCCTCTCCCACAGGGAGAGGGAACTTTTCTTCAAACCGCACTACGTTTATACATCCTTCTCGGATGCCCAATCTTCCCGTACAGCATCTCCACGCTCAGAAAGCCCACCTCCACGCAGTGCTCCAGGTAGCGTCGGGTGGTGGTTTTACTCAGCCCCGTCTCGCTCACCACCTCATCCACCGTAAAGCAGTGCGCCGCCTTGTTGTTAAACAGCGTCTGCACCCGCGCCAGCGTATTCTCCTCAATCCCTTTGCTGCCGTTGTCCAGGCGGTAGTTTTTCGCCTGTAACTGATAGAGTGAATCCACGTTCTGCTGATCGACAATTTTCCACACGCGCTGCTGTTCGGCAAACTGTACGAAGCGCTCCAGCGACTGGCTAAGACGCTTCCAGGAAACCGGCTTGAGGATATAGTCGAACGCGCCGTTACGAATAGCCTGGCTACAGGTCCCCATATCGCTGGCGGCGGTGATGAAAATCACCGAGCAGTTGGCGCGTGCAAGCATCGGGTCGCTGACTAGCGTGATGCCCTTACCGTCGGGCAGGTAGTTATCCAGCAGCATCAGCTGCGGCCGTTTGCTCTCCAGCTGAACCTGCGCGTCGGCCAGCGACGAGGCAATCCCCACCAGCCTCAGGCGAGGGTGTTTACCGATCAGCTCCGCGTGCAGTTGCGCCAGTTCGTTCTCGTCTTCAACAATCAGTACGTCGATAAGTTCATGTTGCATAGTCGGTATCTTCCAGTTCCTGTGCGGGGTGCCGGGCCATTCCCGTGGCGGGAATAAACAGTGAGAAAATGGCACCGCGTGGGGTGTTATCGGCAACTTCGATTGCGCCGCCAGCCTGTGTGACATAGCTTTCAATCAGATACAGGCCAATACCGTGATCGCCGCGCGTTTTGGTGGTGATGCCGCGCTCAAATATCCTGTCGCGGATCTCCGGTCTGATGCCGACGCCCTGGTCGGCGACTTCGATAATCAATTCCTGCGCGCTGAGCTTTATCAGCACTTCAACCGGCGCATGGGGGAGCGGGGCCCGCTGGGTTGCCTCGATGGCATTATCCAGCAGGTTACCGATGATCGAGATTAGCTCCGATTCCGGCAGCGGCAGGAACGGCTTATCCATCCGGCAGGCCGGATCGAAACTCAGCTCAACGCCCTTCTCGCGGGCGCGGGCGGCCTTGCCGAGCAGCAGCCCGCACAGCGTTGGGGAGCTAAAGCGGGACGAGATAAAGTCCAGAAGCTCCTGGGCATGCTCCGACTGCGCCTGAATGTAGCGAATCGCCTCTTCATAACGGCCCATGTGCAGCAGGCCAGAAAGCGTGGTCATGCGGTTCAGCTGCTCGTGACGCATGATGCGCAGGTTATCGACGTAGCGTTTTACCTGGCTGAGCTGGGCGCTGAGGGAGTCGATCTCGTTGCGATCGCGGAAGGTGATCACCCAGCCCTTGTATGTAATAGGGATGTGGTGGTTAGCTACCATCACATGAAGCGGAGAGAGCTTGTCCCCACCCTGAATGGCCAGAACCTTGATTTGCAGCAAAAGCCCTCCGCTTCACCTTTCACGCCAGCATTAACATTGAACGGTTGCCAAGAGCAATGACTCTGCATGTACAAGGGTAATTGGCGTGATGGTTCAGTGAAAGGAGAAAACGTTATGTTTCAGTTAGGTATTGATGTCAGCAAAAAAACGCTGGATTTGTGTTTACTGCGGGAAGGCGTAAAAGGCAGGATTAAAACCCGCAGGCTCAAAAACGATGTCAATGCAGCCAGTGCCGTGATCGGCTGGCTCAGCAAACAGCACTGTGAACCTGCCGATGTCCATATCATCATGGAAGCCACCGGGGTTTATCATGAATCACTGGCTTACGGGCTTCACAAGGCGGGGGCCAAGGTATCGCTTGCCAATCCACATCGGGCAAGGGAGTTTGCACGGGGCATGGACATTCTGACAAAAAATGACCGGGTTGATGCTTATATGCTCGCCTGTTACGGCGTGCTTAAAGAGCCGGAACCGTGGGTTCCTCCGCCTGAAGATGTCCGCTATCTCAGTGCACTTCTTCGTCGGCGCGATGCGCTTGTTACCGACAGCACCCGCGAAAAAAACAGGCTGGAAAAATGTCGGGCAACGGACATGCCTCCTGCTGTGGCTGAATCCATAGAAAATGTGCTTCGTAATCTGAGCGCAGAACTTGAGCATCTGGACGATCTGATCCTGACACACCTCGACCAGCATCCTGAATTAAAAAAGGATTTTGACCTGCTGACTTCAATAAAATCCGTGGGTTATCAGTTAGGTCTGAATATGCTGGTTATCCTGCGGGGTCATCATTTCGATACAGCAGAGCAGGCTGCTGCATTTTTGGGTGTGGTGCCTGTTGAAAAATACTCCGGCACATCGGTCAGAGGGAATCCGAAACTGTCTAAAATCGGCCCGCCGGAAATCCGGGCGAAACTGTATCTGGCTTCGTTGTGTGGTCTGAGATTTAACCCGGCGATGAAAGCGATATATGAGCGGTTATGCCTGCGTGGTAAGGCAAAAATGTGTGCCATTGGCGCACTGATGCGAAAGCTCGTTCACTGGTGCTATGGCGTTCTGAAAACACAAAAACCGTTTGATGCTGAATATCTGTCTTCAGAAGATGCGCGTAGCGCATGTAAGGCGGCATGACGTTGTTATATATGGCACTGTAGTCAAACCGCCGAAGCCCGGCGTAAGCCGGTAGAGGATCATCAGAGATCCTAATCACCCTTCCGCCCTGTAGAGCCATACAGACTAAAAGCGAGTGTTGTGGTGAGTTAAGCCCTTTTAACCCCGTTAGCGCGGCGTAGCCGCGATGTATCGGGGACTTAGTGCTGGCAGCTTGCTGACAGCGCTTAGGGGGCTGTATTTCCAAAACTAAAGTGATTTTTTCTTGACAGAACACGGTAGCTGCAAAGCATCCTCCAGCATGATCCGCACCCGGCTGGCAATGACTGTGAGATCGTTAAAGCGGCAGATCTCATCGTGGGTGTCTTTCGCAAGCATGGTCTGCGGGTTGAAGAACGGGACGGGCGCGATCACCCGGCCGATGGGCTGGCCGCGCAGCTCGCGCGCGGGCTGGCTTAGTCCTAACAGCTTGCGCGCCGCCTGGTTGATCACTTCAATGCGCAGATCGTCATCTATGGCAATCACCCCTTCATAAATGGATTCCATCATCGCCTTTTGCTGGCGCACCAGCAGGCCGATTTCGCGTGGCTCAAGGGAGAAGATCTGCTTCTTAATACTGCGGGTGAAGAACCAGGAGAAGACAAACAGAGCGATAAGCAGCAGGACGGCGGCAATCAGAATATTGACCACCTTGTTGACGGTGATGGTGTCGAGATAGCTCGTGAGATACCCCACCGAAACAATGCCCACCACCTGTCCGGCATCGTTGAAAATGGGGGCCTTGCTGCGCAGTGAAATGCCTAAACCGCCCTTGCGGATGGTGGTGGTGCTTTTGCCGTGCAACACCTCGTCGTTATCCCCACCCACCAGGGTGGTGCCTACTCGGTCGGCAAAGACGGAGTGAAAAAGATGCAGCCCTTTATTGTCACCTACCACAATAAAACTGGCATCGCTGTGGGCCGCTATTTTCTGCATAAAATTCCGGATGCCCTGGATATCCTTTTGCTCAACCTCTTTTCGCAGCGTAGGAATAAGCGCAATTTCTTCTGCCTGTATTTTTGCGCGCGCACTCATTTCCTGATAAAGCTGCCTGCCGACATCGACATAATAATATCCGCCCAGTAACGCAAACAGCACTGAGAAAAAGACGACCAGCGAAATAAACAGCTTGATCTGAAACGATACTTTCATAACTATCACGTGAGGTATCAACAGGTCGGCCCGGTCGTGACGCCGATGTAGTGTTGGTGTATTCTTTTGGCATTTTAAATGCACCTATGGCAAAGATTGATGTGGTTTGTCCCCGCTGTTCTGAGACGAAGAATGTAATTCGAAATGGCCACTCCAGCTCAGGAACGCAGCTTTATCGCTGTAAACACTGCCTGAAAACCTTTCAGCTCAGCTATCGCTACAACGGCGCTAAACCCGAAACTCATCAGACCATTGTTGATATGGCGATGAACGGCTCCGGATGCCGCGATACGGCAAGGGTGCTGAAGATAAGCCTCAATACCGTTCTCCGCCACCTAAAAAACTTGCACCACACCAGGTAGCACAACACGCAGAGCCGGGCGCAGAGGTCGTTATCTGCTGTGAAGCCGATGAACAGTGGTCATATGTACGCAGTAAAGGTAATCCGCGCTGGCTGTTTTATGCTTATGATCGCATCCGCAAGCGTGTTCTTGCCCATGTATTCGGTCCCCGTAATGCACTGACTTTACGGCGTCTTCTGGCTTTACTGAGCCAGTTTAACATCGCGTTCTACATGACTGACGCCTGGCCTGTGTACCGGACTTTACTGGCCTCAACCAGTCATGTTATCAGCAAAAAATACACCCAGCGAATAGAGCGGCATAATCTCAATTTGCGAATCCACCTTAAACGACTAGCCCGCAGGACCATCTGCTTCTCAAAGTCAGAAGAAATGCACGATAAGATCATCGGGTGGTATATGACAATCAATCATTACCACTAAGTCTGCGTCACGACCGGTCGGCCCAATATATCACCTTTTAAGGCGAGGGCGCCCGCTTTGCCGAAAACTTGTGATCCCTTGCACAGCACGGTCTGTACAAGAATTTTCCTAAAAAGGTGAACTGCTTAAGGCAAAATGAATAAATGTTATTTGTTTGTGCATTTAAGAAAAGAAACCATAAAAACCACGGCAATAAATAAGGCGTAAATCACATTAAATAAAAGAAACCATTAAAACCATAGCTGCCATTAAAACTTCGCTTTTAATATGCCATTCCTCACATAAAGTAAGATTTTGTGACTCTAAGCTGAACGCACAAAATAACTAAGGGGCTTATTAAGAGCACAACTGACGATTCATTCTCTGTTACCCACGACCCGATTGATATTCAGCGGCCAACGCTTAAAGAACGCTGGTGGCATATTATGGATACCTGGAAAGTCGGGATTATTCCTCTGCCGCTGTTCGTGCTGGCGGGCGCGCTGATTGCGATTGATTGCTCGGGCGGAAAACTGCCGAGCGATATTGTGGTGATGGTCGCAACGCTCGCCTTCTTCGGCTTTGCCTGCGGCGAGTTCGGCAAGCGCCTGCCGATTGTCGGCAAGCTCGGCGCGGCGGCGATTTGCGCCACCTTTATCCCTTCCGCACTGGTCTATTACGGCCTGCTGCCGGACGTGGTGGTCGAGTCCACTACTAAGTTCTACAAATCCACCAATATTCTCTATCTCTACATCTGCTGCATTATTGTCGGCAGCATCATGAGCATGAACCGTACGGTGCTGATTCAGGGCTTCCTGCGCATCTTCTTCCCGATGCTGTGCGGCGAAATCGTCGGCATGGTGGTAGGGATGGGCGTCGGCCTGGCGCTGGGCCTTGAGCCGTTCCAGATCTTCTTCTTCATCATCCTGCCGATCATGGCGGGCGGCGTCGGAGAAGGTGCGATCCCGCTCTCCATCGGCTATGCCACCCTGCTGCACATGGATCAGGGCGTGGCGCTCGGCCGCGTGCTGCCGATGGTGATGCTCGGCGGCCTGACGGCAATCATTATCTCCGGCTGCCTGAACCAGCTCGGGAAACGCTACCCGCACCTGACCGGCGAAGGCCAGCTGATGCCGAACCGCGCGAACGCGGATGCCACCGTTTCTCAGCCCGCCTTCTCCGGTAAAGCGGACGTCACCACCATCGCCTCCGGTGCGCTGCTGGCGGTGCTGCTGTATATGCTCGGCATGCTCGGCCACAAGCTGATTGGCCTGCCCGCGCCGGTTGGGATGCTGTTTATGGCGGTGCTGGTGAAGCTCTGCAACGGCGCCTCGCCGCGCCTGCTGGAAGGCTCCCAGGTGGTCTACAAATTCTTCCAGACATCCGTGACCTACCCAATCCTCTTTGCCGTCGGCGTGGCCATCACCCCGTGGCATGAGCTGGTCGCGGCGTTCACCGTCAGCAACCTGCTGGTGATTATCAGCACCGTTTCCGCGCTGGTGGCGACAGGCTTCTTCGTCGGCAAAAAGATCGGCATGCACCCGATTGACGTCGCCATCGTCTCCTGCTGTCAGAGCGGGCAGGGCGGTACCGGCGACGTGGCGATCCTGACCGCAGGCAACCGCATGAGCCTGATGCCCTTCGCCCAGATTGCTACCCGTATCGGCGGCGCGATTAACGTCTCTGTCTCGCTGCTGATTCTGGGCAACTTCCTCGTTTAAGTATTCAGGAAATAACAATGAAACTCGCAAGCTTTTTATATCAGGGAAAACGCAGCTACGGCATCGTTCAGGCCGACGGCGTGATTGATTTAGGCCGCCGTCTCGGCGACCGCTACGGCGACCTCAAGGCGCTGCTGCAGGGCAACGGGCTGGCGCAGGCCACCCGTTATCTGAACGACGCGGTGGACGTGCCGATGAGCGCCATCACTTTCTTGCCGGTGATCGTGCAGCCGGAAAAAATCCTCTGCGTGGGTATGAACTACGCCGACAAGCGCAAGGAGTTTGACCAGCATAACCCGGCCCCGACGCTGTTTGTCCGCTTCCCGGATTCCCAGACCGGCCATAACGAGCCGGTGCTGAAGCCGCGCCACTCCAGCGAGTTCGACTACGAAGGCGAGCTGGCGGTGATCATCGGCAAGGGCGGGGAGAACATCAGCCGCGACGACGCCCTGCGCCACGTGGCGGGCTACAGCTGCTACATGGACGGCTCCGCCCGCGACTGGCAGCACACCTGGTTTACGGCCGGTAAAAACTGGCGTCAGACCGGCGCGTTTGGCCCGTGGATGGCGACAGCGGACGAAATCCCGGATCCGCACCAGCTTGCGATCCGCACCTGGCTGAACGGCCGCATGGTGCAGGAAGACAACACCAGCAGCATGATCCACAAGGTTGCTGAGCTCATCGAGTACATCAGTACCTTTACCCGCCTCAGCCCGGGCGACGTGATCATCACCGGCTCCCCCGGCGGCGTGGGTAAAAAGCGCAACCCGCCGCTGTTTATGAAGGAGGGGGATCGCATCGAGGTAGAGATTGAGCATATCGGTCATCTGAGCAACGTGATCGTGGAAGCGCCGGCCGTCGGGCTCGCGGCGGCACACTGAGCAAGGCGGCAGCATGAAATCGCACCCCATCGATTTTCGCCACACGCTGGTGGCGAAACACCCGGAGCGCTTAAGCCAGATCCGTTACCTGCTGGCAGACAGCGGCCTTGGCCTGGACAACGACATTACCCTGTTTGTCGAAGCCTGGTCCGGCCCGCAGCTGGTGGGCTGCGCAGGGCTTGCCGCCAACGTTATCAAATGCGTGGCGGTCAACGAGCAGCTGCGCGGGGAAAACCTCAGCGCGCGGCTGCTGGCAGAGGTGGAAAACGCGGCGCTGGAGCGCGGCCATTTTCACCTCTTCCTCTGCACCCGACCGTGCAACGGCGAGCGTTTTGCCCGCAGCGGCTTCTGGCCGATTGCCCGGAGCGGAAACAACGCCGTGCTGATGGAGAACACCCCGCAGGGGATAGAGCGCTACTGCCGTTCCCTGCGCGCGAAGCGCAGGTGCGGGGAGAACATTGGCGCGATAGTGATGAACGCCAATCCGTTCACCCTCGGCCACCGTCATCTGGTGGAGCAGGCGGCGACGCGGTGCGATGCGCTGCATCTGTTCGTGGTGCGTGAAGACGCGTCGTTCTTTCCGTTCAGCGCCCGCCTTGAGATGGTGCGCGCGGGCGTGGCGCATCTGCCGAACGTGGTGGTGCATGAAGGCTCGCAGTACATCATCTCCCGCGCCACCTTCCCGGCCTATTTTCTGAAGGAGACCGGCAAAGTGCAGCAGGCGTGGAGCGAGATCGACGTGCTGATCTTCCGGGACTTCATCGCGCCGGCGCTGGGCATTACCCATCGTTTTATCGGTTCAGAGCCGTTCTGCGACATCACCCGCCAGTACAACCAGACGCTGCACGACCTGCTGGCTTCGCATATTGAGGTGGTGGAGTTGCCGCGCATCAAGGCCGCCGGGAACGCCATTTCAGCCTCAGAAGTGCGCCGCTTGCTCAAGACGCAGCAGTTTTCGCGGATCCGGGAGATCGTCCCGGATTCCACCTTCGCGCACCTCGAAACGCATTACCGTGCGAGTGCGGAAGTCGCATAACTATCAGGAATTTATTATGAAAATTGTAAGGGAGGCGCTGGCCGGAACGCAGGAGTCCAGCGACCTGATGGTAAAAATCGCTCCCGCTCACGGCGAGCTGGAGATTGTCATCCACAGTGAAGTGATTAAGCAGTTTGGCGAGCAGATTCGCCAGATGGTCAATGAAACATTGCGCGCCATGAACGTACGCCAGGGATTAATCATTATTGAAGACAAAGGGGCGCTGGACTGTGTGATCCGCGCCCGCCTGCAAAGCGCGCTTCTGCGTGCCGCCGATGAACAGGCCGTTAGCTGGGAGGCGCTGAAATGAGCAAGCTCCGCCGCAGCATGCTGTTCCTGCCGGGCGCCAACGCCGCCATGCTTTCTACCGCGTTTATCTACCGTCCTGACTCCATCATGTTCGACCTGGAGGACGCCGTCGCCCTGCGCGAGAAGGATACCGCGCGCATGCTGGTGTTCCACGCGCTGCAGCACCCGATGTATCAGGATATCGAAACCGTGGTGCGCATTAACCCGCTCAGCACGCCGTTTGGCCTGCTGGATCTGGAGGCCGCCGTGCGGGCGGGCGTGGACGCGATCCGCCTGCCGAAGACCGACACCCCGGAGGATATTGACGAGCTGGAAGGCCACCTGGCGCGCATCGAGCGCGAGTGCGGCCGCGAGGTCGGCTCCACCCGCGTGATGGCGGCGATTGAATCGGCCATTGGCGTAATAAACGCCGTGGCGATTGCCCGCAGCTCCCCGCGCCTGATCGGCATCGCGCTGGCCGCCTTTGACTACGTGATGGACATGCAGACCGAGCGCGGCGACGGCACCGAGCTGTTCTACGCCCGCTGCGCCGTGCTGCACGCCGCCCGCGCCGCGGGCATTGACGCCTTCGACGTGGTCTGGTCAGACGTTAACGACGAGGCCGGATTCCTGCGCGAGGTCGACCTGATCCGCAGGATGGGCTTTAACGGCAAATCCCTGATCAACCCGCGCCAGATCGACCTGCTGCACAACGCCTACGCCCCAACGCAGGAAGAGGTGGAACACGCGAAGCGGGTGATTGAAGCGGCAGAAGAGGGCGAGCGTAACGGCCTCGGCGTGGTGTCGCTCAACGGCAAAATGGTGGATGCACCGATTATTAACCACGCGCAGGTGGTGCTCGAACGCGCGGCGGCCTCCGGCGTGCGTCGGTAAGGATGACAAAATGAATCAGACAGAACTTCTTCACGTGAATTTTCCCCATCTGCGGGGCCTGAAGCCCTTTGAAGCCGCCCACAGCGCCACGCCGTGGCTGGCTGACGGCGACGCGAAGCACAATCGTAAACTCTGCGCCTCCATTGAAGAGGCGGTGGTGCGCAGCGGCCTGCGGGACGGGATGACCATCTCCTTCCACCACGCGTTTCGAGAAGGCGACCGGGTGATCAACACCGTCGTGGGGCTGCTGGCGCGGATGGGCTTTAAAAACCTGACGCTGGCATCCAGCTCGCTGATGACCTGCAACGACGCGCTGATCGAGCATATCGAAAGCGGCGTTATCACCCGGATTTATACCTCCGGGATGCGCGGCAGGCTGGCGGAGGCCATCTCCCGCGGGCTGATGGACGAGCCGGTGCAAATCCACTCCCACGGCGGTCGCGTGAAGCTGCTCCAGGACGGCGAGCTGAATATCGACGTGGCGTTCCTCGGCGTGCCGTGCAGCGATGCGTTTGGCAACGCCAACGGCACGCGCGGCAAATCGTGCTGCGGCTCGCTGGGCTACGCGATGGTGGATGCCCACTTTGCCCGTAAGGTGGTGCTGCTGACCGAAGAGCTGGTGCCGTTCCCGAACATGCCCGCCAGCCTGGCGCAGGATCGGGTGGACTACATCGTGCAGGTGGAGAGCGTGGGCGACCCGGCGAAAATCAGCGTCGGCGCGGCTCGCGTCACCAGCAACCCGCGCGAGCTGACGATCGCCCGCTATGCGGCGGACGTGATTGAACACTCGGGCTATTTCAGACCGGGCTTCTCGATGCAGACCGGCTCCGGCGCGGCGGCCACCGCCTGCACCCGCTTTATGGAAGAGAAGATGGAGCGCAGCGGCGTGAAGGCGCGCTTTGCGCTCGGCGGCATCACCGGCAGCCTGGTGGATCTGCACGAGAAGGGGCTGATCGAAAAGCTGCTGGACACCCAGTGCTTTGACGGGCAGGCGGCGGCCTCGCTGGCGCGCAACCCGAACCACGTGGAGATCTCCACTAACGTCTACGCCAGCCCCGGCAGCAAGGCGGCAAGCTGCGACCAGCTCGACGTGGTGATCCTCAGCGCGCTGGAAATTGACGTCGATTTCAACGTCAACGTCATCACCGGCTCCGACGGCGTGATGCGCGGCGCGTCCGGCGGGCACTGCGACGTGGCCGCCGCGGCGAACCTGACCATCGTCGTTGCGCCGCTGCTGCGCAGCCGCATTCCGACGGTGGTGAAGCGCGTCACAACGCGCCTGACGCCGGGGGAGAGCATTGACGTGCTGGTCACCGACCACGGCATTGCGGTCAATCCGGCGCGCCCGGAGATCCGCGAGCGCCTGCTGGCGGCCGGGCTGAAGGTTGTGGATATCAACGCGCTGTACGAGCGGGCGATCTCGCTGACGGGCGTACCGAAACCGATTGAGTTTACCGATAAGATCGTCGGGGTGATCCGCTACCGCGACGGCAGCGTCATCGACACCGTACGGCAGGTGAAGGAGGATCTATGATTTCAGCGACGCCCGTGCGGGCGGGTGTCGGCCTGGACGAACTGCTGGCGGCGAAGGAGCGCCGCGCGGCACGCCAGGCTGACATGCTTACGCACTATCAACAGCCAGCGATCTCCCTCACGCTGGTCACGCCGGGCGCAGTCAAAGACAGCCTGCGCTACCGCAACACCATGGGCGTGGCGCTGCAGATGTGCGACCAGCTGCTGTGGGAAAACCGCTGGCAGGTGCTGGACCGCCAGGTGCTGTGGCTGCCGACCGGGCCGGAAGCCCTGTGGTGCGTGGCCCATCCCGCGGCGGAGATTAAAGCGCACTGTGCAGCGCTGGAGCAGACGCACCCGCTCGGCAGGCTGTGGGATTTGGATGTGATTTGCCCTGAAAACGGCCACGTCGGGCGTCAGTCTCTGGGCGCGCACCTGCGCCGCTGCCTGATTTGCGATGAACCTGCCCACGCCTGCTCCCGTTCGCGAAATCACCCTGTGGAGCGGGTGGTTGTCCGCGTGGAGAAGATGATTGATGACTGGTTTGCTCGCGACTAAGCCGCGCCCGCTTGACGTTCCCGCGCTTGCCGAAGCGGCGCTGTGGCAGGAGCTGGAGCTGACGCCCAAGCCGGGGCTGGTGGACAGGCTCAATAACGGCTCCCATCGCGATATGGATCACGCGCTGTTTGTCCGCAGCATTGCGGCGATAGCGCCGTGGTTTATGCGTTTTGCGGAGCTGGGTAACACCCATGCAGATAAGCCCGCTGGCGAACAGCTGCGGATCCTTCGCCCGATGGGAATGGCGTGCGAGCAGGCCATGTATGCCGCGACGAACGGGGTGAACACGCACAAAGGGGGCATTTTTGCCCTTGGTTTACTCTGCTTCGCCGCCGGGCGTGTGAAAAATATCTCCGCAGAAAGCCTCTGTTGTGAGGTGAGTAACATCTGTCACGGGCTGGTTTCGCGAGAGCTGGCCGGGCGCAGCGGGCAGGCGACGGCGGGGGAGCGGCAGTACCAGCGGTACGGCTTGACCGGCGCGCGCGGCGAGGCGGAGAGCGGATTTGCGACGGTGCGCAACGCGCTGGCGCGGTGGAACGGACGGTCGCTTCACGGCCTGCTGTTACGCCTGATGGCAATCAATCAG
Organism: Callosobruchus maculatus; assembly: GCA_951848785.1. Classification (NCBI taxonomy): domain Eukaryota; kingdom Metazoa; phylum Arthropoda; class Insecta; order Coleoptera; family Chrysomelidae; genus Callosobruchus; species Callosobruchus maculatus. The sequence goes on from CATOUR010000582.1 coordinate 80,903, forward strand.
GACAGCAACCTGGTGTCGCGCGGCGGCATTGAGGGGTTGCGCTACGTGCAGGGCTATGCGCGGGAGCTGCTGGCTAACGGCTGGGACCCGCGAGGCGTTGCGTAGAATGGATAATGCATTGATCGAACGGAATTTAAGCCCTGGAGGCAGCGCGGATTTGCTCTCAGTGGGGTGGGTACTTGCTGCAATAAAATAGCCGGGCGGCGGCTTCGCCTGCCCGGCACAACAATTAATGCGCGACTGGCTGTGCGCCGTGCGGTTCGCGTACATGCTTGTACTGGAACAGCACGATAAACGCGAAGAACAGCACCAGCGAGTACGCCGCGAAGATGAGCCACACGGGCTGCCAGTTGGTGATGCCGTTCGTGGAGTACATCTCAACCACTTTACCGCTCACCACGCCGCCCAGAATACAGCCGAAGCCGTTGGTCATCATCAGGAACATGCCCTGCGCGCTGGCGCGGATTTCAGGCTTCACCTCTTTTTCCACAAACACCGAACCGGAGATGTTGAAGAAGTCGAAGGCGCAGCCGTAAACAATCATCGACAGAACCAGCAGCACGGTGCCGAACGCGCTTGGGTCGCCGTAGGCGAACAGGCCGAAGCGCAGCATCCATGCGGCGATACTGATCAGCATAACGTTCTTGATGCCGTAACGGCTCAGGAAGAACGGGATGGTCAGGATGAACAGCGTCTCGGAGATCTGCGAGATAGACATCATCACCGAAGCGTGTTCAACGATAAAGCTTCCGGCAAACAGCGGATCGTTATCGAAGCTGTGCAGGAAGGTGTTGCCGAACATGTTGGTGATTTGCAGCTCCGCGCCCAGCAGCATGGAGAAGATAAAGAAGATCGCCATGCGCTTGTTTTTGAACAGCGCGAACGCGTCTAGGCCGAGCATGGTGCTCCAGCTCTGGTTTTTCTGCTGGTTAGACACCGGAATATGCGGCAGCGTCAGGGTGAACAGCGCCAGCAGTACGGAGAGCGCCGCACCGATATACAGCTGCATATGGCTCAGCTCGAAGCCTGCGAAGCTCACGCCCCACATTGCCATGATAAAGCCGATGGTGCCCCAGATACGGATTGGCGGGAAGTCGGTAACGATATCCAGACCGGCAGACTTCAGGCGGTAGTAGGAGATGGTGTTGATCAGCCCAAGCGTTGGCATGTACGCCAGCGAGTTAAGCAGGATCACCATAAACATCGCCCCCGGCGTCGTCACTTCGGCCGCCATGAACAGCGTCCCCGCGCCCACCAGATGGCAAAGCATGTACAGCCACTTCGCGCTTAACCACTTATCCGCCACGATACCGAGCAGCGTTGGCATGAAAACAGCCGCGATGCCCAGCGAGCTGTAGACGGCACCGATTGACGCACCATCGAACTTGAGCGTCACAAACATATAGGAGCCGAGTGTAGTCAGCCAGCTTCCCCACAGGCAGAACTGCAGAAACGACAAGATTTTAAGCTGCAGCTTAAGGTTCATGTTACTTTCCTCACAAGTGAGCGGGAGATATGTTGTTATAGGAACATTCAGGGTTGTAATTTGATGCAATTCTATCAGCTGACGTGGGCAGGTTTTGTTACCTCCCGCAAAAAAATGCAATCCATATTAATTTGCAGTCTGGATTGTGATGCAAATAGCATTTTTGTATGGGTGGGGATTGGGTGCGGTTTGTTCCCCTCACCCTGCCCTCTCCCCAAAGGGGAGAGGGTGTTCAAGTTCCCTCTCCCCTTTGGGGAGAGGGTTAGGGTGAGGGGGTGTTATTTTCTAGCGGCGACGGTAGTTCTTCTGCGCCGTATTCACCTTATACAGATAGCGGCGGGATTCCGCTGACGGGTGGCGGGTGGTGAGGGTGGTGTACACGTCCCCCGGCGCCATGCTGTTGATGATGTTCGCGGCCTGCACCTTGTCGTTCGAGAAGACGCGGAGCACGCTGCCCGCGCCGCCGTTATAGGCGGTAATAACCGCATAGCGACGTGAAGTCGGGTTATCAATCCCGCCCAAGATAGACATTGTTCAGCATGGCCAGATAGGCCGTTCCGGTATCAATGTTGCTTTGCGGGTCGAACAGGTAGCTGCGGCTTGGCGTGCCGGATTTCCCCTGCGAGCGGAACACGTCTTTACCGGCGCTGTGCTGAACAACCTGCATCAGCCCCAGCGCGTCGGAACGGCTCACGGCGTAGGGGTTAAATGACGATTCGGTCTGCATAATCGCCAGGATCAGCGACTCGTCCACGCCGTACTTGCGCGATGCCTGACGCACCATGCCCAGATACTTATGCGCACGCTTGTCGAGGTGGTTTGGCACCAGGTTAATCGTGACGCTGTAGATCACCTTCAGGCCGTTGGTGCGGCTTTTCAGGCGCGTTTGCAGCAGGTAGTCGGCAAATTTCGTGGCGCGGCCTTCCCAGCGGATTGGCTGACCGGTCTGGTCCACGACCTGACCGTACAGGAACGGCTCTTTAGAAATGGTAATGTCATCGGCATCAGAGTAGAGGTCGATTGATCCCGGATCGTCGCCCATCAGCAGGGTCTTGATGATGGCCTGCCGTAAATGCGCCGCAGGTTCGGTCCCCGCGATGGTTTCAACCGTGATCGTACCGTCATCAAAGTTGATGTGGCTACGGGTCTGATAGGCGTCGGTGTACTTAACGTAGTCCTTCGGTCCGGCGATAAGAACTTCGTTAAATCCCCATATATTTTCGATGTTGTGGGCAAACTGCCCCATCAAAATGTCAAAACCGTTAGTGTCCTTAACCCAGGCTTCGTTATAGCTATCGCCCTTTTTGGAAGAACAAGACACAAGCAACGGCGCAACAAGTGCTAGCGCTAAAAGTTTTTTCATCATTCCGGGAGTGCGTGTTGTGTTTGCTGTTACGGCGGGGGTAACCCCGCACGCTGTTATTTTTCCGGCGGCGTATAGCCTTCGATGTGTACGTCTTTACCTTCGAACAGGAAGTTCACCATCTCCTGCTCCAGCAGCTTGCGGTGCTCCGGGTTCATCATGCTGAGCTTTTTCTCGTTGATCAGCATGGTCTGTTTTTGCTGCCACTGTCCCCAGGCTTCTTTAGAGATCTCGTTATAGATGCGCTTACCCAGGTCGCCCGGGTAGAGCTGGAAATCCTGGCCCTCAGCGTCGCGCTGCAGGAAAGTACAAAAAATGGTTCTGGCCATACTCATTCCTCTTTGTGTTGCCGATGCTAAACCATTGCACCGACACGTAATTGCTGTAACAGGCGCTCCACGGGAGCCGCCAGCCCGACTGATGGCGGTTGCGCTAAGTTATACCAGAGAGCGGTGCCTTCATCCATGCACGAGGTGGATGAGGACACGGGAAGCCACATAGGCACAATATCCAGATGGAAATGGCTAAAGGTATGGCGGAACGCGTTCAGCTGCGTCAGCGTATCGGCGGCAATGCCGCGTTGCTTAAGCCATTCCCGAAGCGAGGCTTCATCCTCAAACTGTGGGAAGCAGTATAGACCACCCCACAGGCCACTCGGTGGACGCTGCGCAAGGAACACCTCATCGCCGTGCTGCATCAGCAGCATATACCCGGTGCGCTCCGGCAGCGTCTGCTTCGGTTTTTTCCCCGGATACTGCGCCCATGACTGGTTGGCGTAGGCGACGCAGAGGTTATTTACCGGACAGAGTTCGCACTTCGGTTTTGAACGGGTGCAGACCATCGCGCCCAGATCCATCATCGCCTGGTTAAAACGCTCCACGCCTTTCGCCGGGGTGACCGCTTCAGCGATCTCCCACAGGCGCTTTTCGACGTCCTTCTTGCCCGGCCAGCCGTCAACGGCGTAACAGCGGGCGAGCACGCGCTTCACGTTGCCGTCGAGGATCGGGAAATGCTTGCCTAACGAGAGCGAGAGAATAGCGCCCGCGGTTGAGCGCCCAACGCCGGGTAAATCCGCTACCTCGTCAAAGGTTTCCGGAAATTTACCGTTGTGCCGCGTGGCCACCTGCTGGGCGGCTTTGTGCAGATTACGCGCGCGGGCGTAGTACCCAAGCCCGGTCCACAGGTGCAGCACTTCGTCCAGAGGGGCGTTTGCCAGGTCGGTCACCGTCGGGAAGCGCGCCATAAAACGCTCGAAGTAGGGGATCACGGTGGTAACCTGCGTTTGTTGCAACATCACCTCGGAGAGCCATACTTTGTAAGGCGTTTTTTCAATTTGCCAGGGCAGGGTTTTACGCCCGTATTTGTCGTACCAGTCCAGCACCTGGGCTGAAAATTGAGAGGCTTGCATGGTCATCGATTCGCATAATCAGGGACGCAGATTGCAGCACAGCGTCAATCTGCTGTAAACCGGATCTTTCCCATGCTTGCATAGAAGCCCTAACTTTGGATAATGCCCGTTTCCCGAACACTCTCACAAGCAGACAACTCTTTTATGAAAAACGACGTCATTTCACCGGAATTTGATGTAAACGGTCGCCCGCTGCGCCGTATTCGCAGCTTTGTCCGCCGTCAGGGCCGCCTGACAAAAGGGCAGCAACACGCGCTGGACAACTACTGGCCGGTGATGGGCGTTGAGTTCAGCGAGCAGCCTCTCGACTTTACCGAACTGTTTGGCCGCGATGCGCCCGTCACCCTGGAGATCGGTTTTGGCATGGGCACGTCGCTGGTGACCATGGCGAAAGCGCGCCCGGAACAGAACTTCCTCGGCATTGAGGTGCACTCGCCGGGCGTGGGTGCCTGTCTGGCTACGGCCCATGAAGAGGGCGTTGAGAACCTGCGCGTAATGTGTCACGACGCGGTGGAAGTGCTGCACAAAATGATTCCTGACAATTCTTTGAACATGGTTCAGCTCTTTTTCCCTGACCCGTGGCACAAAGCGCGTCATAATAAACGCCGTATCGTTCAGGCACCGTTTGCCGAGCTGGTGAAAAGTAAGCTGAAACTGGGCGGCGTCTTCCACATGGCGACCGACTGGGAACCTTATGCGGAACATATGCTGGAAGTGATGTCGTCTCTGGACGGGTATAAAAACCAGTCTGAAAGCAACGACTACGTACCGCGTCCGGATTCACGTCCGGTGACAAAATTTGAACAGCGTGGCCATCGTCTTGGTCACGGCGTATGGGACTTAATGTTCGAGAGGGTGAAATAATGGCAAAGAATCGTAGCCGCCGTCTGCGTAAAAAGATGCACATCGAAGAATTCCAGGAAGTAGGTTTCTCCGTTGCCTGGCGCTTCCCGGAAGGCACCAGCGTCGAACAGATCGACCAGGACGTTGATGCGTTCATCAACGAGGTGATCGAGCCAAACAAGCTGGCCTTCGACGGTAGCGGCTATCTGGCGTGGGAAGGTCTGATCTGCACCCAGGAAGTGGGGAAATGCACCGAAGAACATCAGGCGCTGGTACGCAAATGGCTTGAAGACCACAAGCTGGAAGATGTTCGCGTCAGCGAACTTTTCGACGTTTGGTGGGACTAATAAAGAAGTCAGGGGCCAGCATTAGCTGGCCCATTTTGTCTGAGGGAGTGTTAAAGATGCGCAAAACGTTGCTGGCTGTTGCTTTACTGGCAATCGGTTCCACCGCCCATGCGGAGTATAAATGTAGCGTCACCCCGCGTGACGACGTGGTGTTAAGCCCGCAAACCGTGCAGGTTAAAGGCGAGAACGGCAATCTGGTGATTACGCCGGAGGGTAACGTCACCTTTAACGGCAAGCCGCAAAACCTGACGGCCGCCCAGCGTGAACAGGCGAAGGATTACCAGGCCGAGCTGCGTACCGCGCTGCCGTGGATCAACGACGGCGCGCTGACCCGCGTTGAGAAGGGGCGCGTGGCGCTGGATAAAATCATCACCAAAGAGGTGGGAGAAAGCAGCAATATGCGTACCCGCCTGACGAAGCTGGATAAGCAGCTGAAAGAGCAGATGAACCGAATTATCGAGACCCGCTCCGACGGCCTGACGTTCCACTATAAGGCGATCGACCAGGTGCGCGCCGACGGCCAGCAGCTGGTGAACCAGGCGATGGGCGGCATTCTCCAGGACAGCATTAACGAGATGGGCGCCAAAGCGGTGCTGAAAGGCGGCGGTAACCCTTTGCAGGGCGTGCTGGGCAGCCTGGGCGGACTGCAAACCTCGATTCAGAACGAGTGGAAGAATCAGGAAGCCGATTTCCAGCAGTTCGGCAAAGACGTGTGTAAACGCGTGGTGTCGCTGGAAGATAGCAGAAAGGCGCTGGTGGGGACGCTGAAGTAGCACCTCTGCGCGCAGGGCCCCTCACCCCGCCCCTCTCCCCAGGGGAGAGGGTGTAAGCGTTCCCTCTCCCTGTGGGAGAGGGTTAGGGTGAGGGCATCAGGCTCTGCAGTCGTTGAAGAATGATATGCAACGCTTCCTCTTCGTTAACGCGAAACTCATTATTCCAGAACCGTACGACTTCCCAGCCGTTCGCATTCAAAAACTCGGTACGATGCGAGTCATATTCCACTTTATCCTGATGTTGCCCCCCGTCCAGCTCAACAATTAGCTTTGCCTTAAAGCAGGCAAAATCCACGATATACGCACCAATCGGCATCTGACGGCGAAACTTATAGCCAAAGAAGCGACGACCTCTGAGCAAATACCAGAGGCGTAACTCTTCGGGCGTCATCTGTTTGCGGAGTTGTTTTTGATTTTTCCATCCCCACACTCTGCCAGCCTTTCCCTCAGCCGGCAGAACGGGATGCAAAATCCTGAATCAACCTTCAGATTCTTCGGCGAGGAACAGCTCAAGAAGGGAGTTTAAGAACAGCTTGCCGTGCTCGGTGATCTGCCAGTATTCCTCACATTCCGTGAGATACCCCTGCGCCAGCGCCTCGTCAATCTGCGGGCGAATCACCGATTCCGGCAGTCCGGTATAGCGCGCAAACTCTTTCCGCGGTGCGGCTTCCAGCAGGCGGAAGCGGTTCATAAAGAACTCAAACGGCTTGTCCGCCGCCTCGACGTCGTGCTGACGTTCGAGATAACGACCTTCCATATACCCGCGCGGATGGCGCGTTTTGGCGGTGCGCAGAATTCGCCCGTCCGGGAAGGTCACTTTGCCGTGCGCGCCGCAGCCAATCCCCAGATAGTCGCCAAATCGCCAGTAGTTCAGGTTGTGCTGACACTGATATCCCGGCTTCGCATAGGCAGACGTTTCATATTGCTCATAGCCCGCAGCGGTTAACAGCCGGTGGCCCTGCTCGAAGATATCCCACAGCGCGTCGTCGTCCGGCAGCACCGGTGGACGGGAACCAAACAGGGTGTTCGGCTCAATGGTCAGCTGATACCACGACAGATGCGGCGGCGCCAGCGCAATCGCCTGGCGCAAATCGTCCAGCGCCTCTTCCAGCGACTGATCCGGCAGGCCGTGCATCAGATCGAGGTTAAAGCTGCGCAGGCCAAGCCCTGTCGCCAGGTTTGCCGCGCGCTTCGCCTCTTCCGGGCCGTGAATGCGCCCCAGGCGCTTCAGCTTTGGCTCGCTAAAGCTCTGCACGCCGATGGAGATACGGTTCACGCCAGCGCGCTGATACTCGACAAAACGGTCGGCCTCAACGGTGCCGGGGTTGGCTTCCATCGTAATTTCAGCATCCGCTGCCAGATTCAGGCGCGACCGCACGCCGTCCAGCAGCGTCTGCATCGCCGGGCCTGAAAGCAGGCTCGGCGTGCCGCCACCAATAAAAATGGTCTTTACTTCACGTCCCTGCGCGTACGGTACATCGGCATCCAGGTCGGCCAGCAGATGGGCAACGTAGTCATCATGCGGCACTTCGCCCTTCAGCGCGTGCGAGTTGAAATCGCAGTACGGACATTTCTGCACGCACCACGGGATATGAATATAAAGACTCAGAGGCGGCAAATTAGCCATTACGCAGTGCTTCCAGTAACAGTTTCAGGGCGCGTCCACGGTGGGAAATCGCGCTTTTCTCTTCGCGGGTCAGTTCCGCAGCGGTTTTGCCCTCGGTGGGGACAAAGAAAATCGGGTCGTAGCCAAAGCCGCCGCTGCCTGCCGCCTCACGGGTGATCACGCCCGGCCAGCTGCCGTGGCAGACGATCGGCGTTGGATCTTCCGCGTGACGCATGTAGACCAGCACGCAGTGGAACTGCGCGGTACGCTGTTCGTCAGGCACGTCCTTCAGGGCAACGAGCAGCTTTTCCAGGTTTTGCCGGTCGGTAGCGTCCACGCCGGAGTAGCGGGCGGAGTAAATGCCCGGCGCACCGCCCAGAAAATCCACGGCCAGGCCGGAGTCATCGGCAATGGCAGGCAGCCCCCGTGATTTGCGCGGCGTGGCGCGCTTTCAGAATGGCGTTTTCGATAAACGTCAGGCCAGTCTCTTCGGCGGAATCGACGCCCAGCTCGGTCTGAGCCACCACGTCCAGCCCAAAATCATTTAATAGCGAGGCCAGCTCGCGCACTTTACCGGCGTTACCGGTGGCGAGAACAACTTTCTGCATGGTTTAGTCCTGTTCTGTCAGAGCCGCGACTTCCGTCGGGATAGATTGCGGATTGAGGATTTTTACCTGTTTATGCCGCCCAAGTTCACCTTTTTCAATGATGACCTGGCTTTTAGCAACGCGAAACTGTTTAGCCAGATATTTGGTCAGATGCGCATTCGCCTGACCGTCTACCGGGGGGGCGGTGATGGCGACCTTTAACTCGTCGCCATGCAGCCCCACAATGCTGTCGCGGCTGGCTTTCGGCTGAATGTACAGCCGTAAGACCAGCCCGTCTGTGCAGGTGCTTACCGCACTCATAACGCCATCCACAGCCCCGGCAGCAGCATATTGCCCGTTGCCTGCAGCAGCTCCGCAATGCCCATATTGAGCACGTACAGCAGCAGCACGAGAAGCATCGGCGAGAAGTCGATACCGCCCATCGCCGGCAGCAGACTGCGAATCGGACGCAGCAGCGGTTCAGTGAGCTGAATCAGCGCGTATTCCACAGGGCTGCGGCCCCGGCCTCACCCAGCTCATGATTGCCATGACCAGCAGAACCCAGAAGATCAGCAGGCCGACGGTTTTCACGAGGATCAGGACGGCAGAAATCCAGATAATCGGCTGGAAGGTAATGACCATAAACAGCACGATCGCTTTGATAATGCTCAGAATAAACGCCATCAGCAGAGATGAGCTGTCAATCGGCCCCATTGCCGGAATAACGCGGCGAAGCGGCCCACAACAGGCTGCGTAATTTTCACGATAAATTGTGAGAACGGGTTGTAAAAATCACAGCGGGCCCACTGCATCCAGACGCGCAGTAACAGCGCCATCGTGTACAGCTCAATCACCGTTGAGAGCAGGAAAGTCAACGTCTTCATGGCGTTCCTCAGTTTTCCTTATTATTGGGTGTAATCGCGCGCACCGAAAATTGCCGTGCCGATGCGCACCATGGTACTGCCTGCCGCGATGGCGGCTTCCATATCGTCCGACATGCCCAGAGAAAGCGTGTCTACCGTGTCATAGCGCGCTTTAAGCGCCTCAAATGCTACAGCCATTTGCTGTGCCACGGCAAACTGCCTTTCATAACTTGACTCAGGCGCCGGAATTGCCATCAGCCCGCGCAGGGTCAGGCGCGGCAGCGCCGCCACCTCAGCCGCCAGCGCATCCAGCTCGCTCAGCGCAATGCCGGACTTGCTGTTTTCATCACTGATATTGATTTGAATCAGCACGTTAAGCGCGGGCAGCTCCGCCGGACGCTGGTCGTTCAGACGGGTAGCAATGCGCAGGCGATCGAGGGTGTGGCACCAGTCGAAGTGCTCTGCCACCAGACGGCTTTTGTTCGACTGTAGCGGACCGATAAAGTGCCATTGCAGGTCCGTATTACCCTGTTCCCGGAAATAGCGAATTTTATCCACGCCTTCCTGCACGTAGTTTTCGCCAAACGCGCGATGGCCGGCGGCAATCGCTTCTGCGTTGGCGCTCGCAGGCTTGGTTTTGCTGACTGCAAGCAAGGTAATTTCTTCTGAAGCACGGCCGCAACGCGTTGCAGCGGCTGAGATTTTGTCCCGGACCTGTGCCAGGTTATGCGCAATGTCGTTCATTTTCCGAGGAGTAGTCTATGGATGTGGAAGAAATTGTGGCCCTTAGTGTAAAGCATAACGTCTCCGATCTACACCTGTGCAGTGATTCGCCGCCGCGCTGGCGCAGAGCGGGGCGCCTTGAACCCGCGCCGTTTCCACCCCCGGACGTGGAGGCGTTATTGAAAGCGTGGCTCAACGACGAGCAGCAGGGCGCATGGTGGGGCGAGCGGGCAGGTGGATTTTGCCGTTACCGTCGCGGGCAATCAGCGTCTGCGCGGCAGCGCGTTCAGGCATATGCAGGGCGTTTCGATCGCGCTGCGGCTGTTGCCGCTGGCGTGCCCGCAGCTCTCTGCGTTAGGCGTGCCGCGAACGATCCCGGCGCTACTGTGCAATGACGATGGTCTGATTCTGGTCACCGGCGCAACCGGCAGCGGGAAGTCAACGACGCTTGCAGCGATGGTCGATTTTCTCAATCACCATACGGACGGCCATATTCTTACCCTGGAAGATCCGGTGGAGTTCAGGTACCAGAGCGAACGCTGTTTGATCCAGCAGCGGGAGATAGGCCAGCACAGCCCGTCCTTTGCCGAGGCGCTGCGCAGCGCGCTGCGTGAAGATCCGGATGTCATTTTGCTTGGCGAGCTGCGCGACAGCGAAACTATCCGCCTGGCGCTGACGGCGGCTGAGACCGGGCATCTGGTGTTAGCCACGCTGCATACGCGCGGTGCGGCTCAGGCAATTGAGCGCCTGGTGGATATCTTCCCGGCGCAGGAGAAAGATCCGGTGCGTAATCAGCTGGCGGGAAGCCTGCGTGCGGTGCTGGCTCAGAAGCTGCGTCAGGACGTTCAGGGCGGGCGTGTGGCGCTGTATGAGCTTCTGGTGAATACCCCGGCGGCGGCAAACCTGATCCGCGAAGGCAAAACGTGGCAACTGCCGGGCATTATTCAAACCGGACAGCAGGCGGGTATGCAGAACTTTGAGCAGAGCCTGGCGGAGCGACGGGCGCAGGGGCGGCTGTAGGCCCCGGCGCTCAGTAACCCTGTTCGAAATAGCTTTCGAGGATGATGACGGCAGAGGCCGAATCAACGCTGCCTTTGTTCAGCGCCCGGAAACCGCCGTGCTCGAACAGGCCAGCACGCGCTTCGACGGTGCTCAGGCGTTCGTCGTGCAGCTTTACGGAGACGCCGAAGCGGCCATGAATTTTGTTCGCGAACTTGCGCGCGCGGGCGGTGAGCGGCTGCTCGGTGCCGTCCATGTTCAGCGGTAGCCCAACAATTACGTCGTCCGGCTGCCACTCCTTGAGCAGGCGCTCAATGAGGTTCCAGTCCGGCGTGCCGTCGTTGGCCTTCAGCGCCGCGAGCGGGCGAGCCGTACCGGTGATGCGTTGACCAACGGCGACGCCAATGCTTTTGGTACCGAAGTCGAAGGCTAGAAGGGTGCCGCTCATTACGCGTGCCCCGCAACGCCAGGCATGGTCAGAATATCAATGCCAATCAGCTTTGCCGCGTCACGCCAGCGATCGGCGATAGGGGTTTTAAACAGGATGTTCATATCCGCAGGGGCCGTCAGCCAGGCGTTGTCCAGAATCTCTTGTTCCAGCTGGCCTTTTTCCCAGGAGGCGTAGCCGAGCGCGACCAGCACTTCAGAAGGCTGCTTTGCGGTACCCAGCGTTTCGAGCACGTCGCGGGAGGTGGTGACAACGGTGTTATCGGAGATACGAATGCTGGATGAGAAAACCGGCGGAGTGTGAAGGATAAAGCCACGATCTTCTGCAAGCGGGCCGCCCAGCATCACCGGTTTATCGAGACGGATTTCCGGCAGACGATCTTCAGCGGTGATTTTCAGCTTGTCCAGGATCCCCTCAACCTGCAGGTTTTCCAGCGGTTTATTGATGATAATCCCCATCGCGCCGTCTTCATTGTATTCACAAATATAAACAACGGCGCGGCGGAAAATCGGATCCTGGAGAGCAGGCATGGCAATAAGAAAGTGATGCTGTAAATTCATTGTCAGAGGTACTGTTTCCTGGTTTAAAAAGCGACAGCGCCCAGTATGGGGATAAACACAGGCGCTGTCACAGGTTATTTCTGTAAACGTTTTTCGATAGCGTCCATCAGCATTCCGGTGATCGAGATCGGGAATTCCGCTTCGATTTCACGAATGCAGGTCGGGCTGGTGACGTTCACTTCGGTCAGGCGATCGCCGATGATATCGAGGCCAACGAAGATCAGACCTTTGGCTTTCAGCGTAGGGCCGACGCGGCGGGCAATTTCCCAGTCGCTTTCGCTCAACGGACGCGGTTCGCCGCGACCGCCGGCCGCCAGGTTGCCGCGGGTTTCGCCGCCCTGCGGGATACGCGCCAGGCAGTAAGGCACCGGCTCGCCATCTACCACCAGCACGCGTTTGTCACCGTCTTTAATGGCCGGCAGATAGTTCTGCGCCATGCAGTAGCGGGTACCCAGCTCGGTCAGCGTTTCGGCAATGACGCCGATGTTCGGGTCGCCTTCCTTCACGCGGAAGATAGACGCGCCGCCCATGCCGTCCAGCGGCTTCATGATGATATCGCCGTGCTTCTGCCAGAACTCTTTCAGCTGCGCCTTGCTGCGGGTCACCAGCGTTTCCGGCGTCAGGTCAGAGAACCAGGCGGTGTAGAGCTTCTCGTTACAGTCGCGCAGGCTTTGCGGCTTGTTGACGATCAGCGTCCCTTTCTCCTCGGCGCGCTCAAGGATATAGGTGGAGTAAATGTATTCGGTGTCGAACGGCGGATCTTTACGCATCAGGATGACGTTGAGATCGGCAAGGGCAATATCCTGCTCGGTGCCAAACTCGTACCACTTGTCGTAGTTCTGCTCGACGTTAACGATGCGGGTGCGCGCGCGGGCTTCACCGTTGATCAGGTAAAGATCGTTCATCTCCATATAGTGGAGTTCATAGCCGCGACGCTGCGCTTCCAGCAGCATGGCGAAGCTGGAATCTTTCTTGATGTTAATGTTTGCGATGGGGTCCATCACGATGCCGAGCTTGATCATCTTCTTCTCCGTTAATGGGTCAACCCAGATCGCCAAACCGTACCTGTAGCGCGGTAATGGCTGTGAGTGCCGTTGTCTCAGTGCGCAGAACGCGAGGTCCCAACAGAATATCAGTAAACTGGTAACGCCCCGTCATGGCAATTTCGTCAGCCGACAGGCCGCCTTCCGGGCCAATCAGCAGGCGTACGCGCTCAACGGGCAGCGGCAGCGTGTTGATGCTGGCGCTGGCGCGCGGATGAAGATTAAGCTTAAGCCCGCTTTCCTCTTCTGCACACCAGTCCTCCAGATCCATCGCCGGGCGGATCTCCGGGATACGGTTGCGGCCGCTCTGCTCGCAGGCCGCAATGGCAATTTTCTGCCACTGCTGGATCTTCTTATTCAGACGTTCCGCATCCAGTTTAACGCCGCAGCGCTCAGAAAAAAGTGGCGTAATGAGGCTTACACCCAGTTCAATGGATTTCTGAATGGTGAACTCCATCTTTTCCCCGCGCGACATCACCTGACCCAGATGAATGTGAAGGGGGGATTCACGGTCGTCCACTTCGCCACGCAGCACCTTGACGTGCACGCTTTTTTTGTCGGCGCGCGTAATTTCAGCGTCGAAAACCTGATTTGAGCCGTCGAACAGCTGGAGCGCCTGGCCGGCACCCATGCGCAGCACGCGGCCTACGTGGTTTGCTGCGTCGTCAGACAGGGCGATTTCGCCGCCGGCGGTAATCAGTTCAGGATGGTAAATGCGGGGGATGCGCATAGTCAGAAATTCCATGTGTCATGCGATATAAGCGAATTGCCGTAGTGTAGGTTAGCTCTTTTGCGCCTGGCAAGCCCGCTGGACGTAAGGGTTATGATTCCCCTGGACTTTGGCGATACGTTCGTCGCGCTGGCATTCCCAGTCCGTCACCGGATACTGCTTATCCCATGCGTTGAACAGCTGCGTCTGCTGGCGGGAAAGGTTGAGATCGTAGCGATCGCGCATATAGAAATAGATACGGGCGATGCTGCCGCGCGCGCGGGCAGGGGGTTCAGCGACTTTCTCCTTGAAGTCCACCTTCATGGCGCACTGGCCGTACTGGCCTTCGCCACCGTTCCACTGGCTGTACATGAAGTTACCGCGATCGCCGTTTACCTCGCCCACGGCGGGCTGCAGGTTATGCATATCGCTTTCCATCTGGCGGTATACCGGATCTTTCGCGCAGTTTTTGCGTCCGCCATCCTGCCAGCACTGGCGCTGGTGGCCAAACTGCCAGGCCGGAACAACGTGTTCCCATTCGATTCGGCTGGCGCGGTTCTCGTTCTTGCGTACCTTATAGCCGCAGGACTCAAGGTCAACGACCCCTTTTTTCCCCTGCCAGTTAATTTTGCACCCGCAGTAGAAATCACCCGGCACGTCGGCGTTAATCTTTACGCCTGCAGTTTTTGCCTGAGAGAAACTGTGAATACCGTCGGCCAGAGCATGGCCGGAGAGCGCCGTCGCCAGAAACGCGACCGCGAGAGAAACATTACGGGACATCTTACACTCCGTGTCAAAACGAGCCCGCAACGTAACGAATGTTGTTCCCGTATGCAATCAGGCAGATCATGAAAGTTCCTGATTGTTCAATTGATTACTCTGCAACCAGCGGTTCGCCGCACTTCACGCAGCGGTAGGTGGCCTCGCCGCGCACCACCCGGTTGTGACGCCGGACGGTGAGCTGATGCTGCTGGCACCCGCAGCGGTAGGGAAACGTATTGCGGCGTACCGATTCAAGCTCGAACTGATGCGTGCGGCGCGCCGGAACGCCAAGCACCGCCTCCATCATCCACTTCCACTCTTTGCCGTGCGGTGCGACGCGGCCAAAGTGTTTCCACACCAGAAGATGGGCCAGCTCGTGCGGTACCACCTCCTCAATGAACGCCTGCTGGTTTTCCATCATCAGAACCGGGTTCAGGCGGATCTCATAGGATTCCAGCCAGGCAGTACCCGCCGCGGTTCCCCGCTGCTGATAGACCAGCTTAGGTTCAGGATAATTGCGGCCGAGCTTCAGGTTGGCCTGGGCGAGTTTTTCCCGCAGGCTGCGCATAACGGCTTGCTGAATGGCGATGGGGAGACGGGGAGCTTTCATAGGGGCAGAGCATAAAGCGGGAAGCGGGGAGGCGCAAGAGGCGCCTCCCGCAGGAGGATTAGTCGTGTGCGCCGATTTCGCGCAGAGGACGACCTTTCATCAGGTTACGTTCGATGTGTTCCAGTGAAACGTGCTTGGTTTCAGGAACCAGCCAGACGGTAAGAACAATAAAGAACAGGTTCAGACCGGCGTAAACCCAGAAGGTGTTAGCGTTACCCAGGGTGTTGAGCATGGTCAGGAACGTTGCGCCGACGATCATGTTGGCAATCCAGTTGGTCGCGGTAGAGCAGGTGATACCAAAGTCACGCCCTTTCAGCGGCTGGATCTCAGAGCACAGCACCCAAATCAGCGGACCGGCACTCATCGCAAAACCAACGATAAACATCAGCAGCATCGCCACGGCGAAGTACTGCGCGGTTGGGGAGTGAATGCCCATATGCATCATGGTGCCCAGCACGCCCATACCGATAGCCATCACCAGGAAGCCCAGCGTCAGGGTTGGCTTACGTCCCCAGCGGTCAACCAGGCCGATGGCTATGAAGGTCGCCAGCACGTTGGTCAGACCGACGATAACGGTGCCCCACATCTGCTCGGTGGTGTTGGTGTAACCCGCCAGCTCGAAGATTTTTGGCGCGTAATACATGATGACGTTCATCCCGGTGAACTGCTGCATTACCTGTAACAGCACGCCAAGGAACACCGCGCGGCGGAAGTTGCTGTTCTCTTTGAACAGCGCCCAGCCGGACTGTTTAATCTTCAGGCTTTCGCGGATCTCCTCCAACTCGTTCTTCGCCTCTGCGCTGGTATCGCGCAGGCGTAAGAGCACCCGTTCCGCATCGTGGAAGCGGCGCTTGGCGGCAAACCAGCGCGGGCTGTCCGGCAGGAAGAAGACGCCGATCAGCAGCAGGATGGCAGGAATGATGATCACACCCAGCATCCAGCGCCATGCGCCGCTGTAGCTGAACGCCGTATCGGAAAGATAAGCGCCCAGAATACCGATGGTGATCATCAGCTGGTACATGGAAATCATGCTGCCGCGAATTTTTTCCGGCGCGATTTCAGACAGGTAAAGCGGAGCGGTATAAGACGCGACGCCCACCGCCAGACCCAGCAGCACGCGGGAGAGGATCAGGACCTCAACGTTAGGCGCCGCAGCAGAGAACAGCGAGCCGGCAACGAACAGGATCGCGCCGATCATCAGGCTCTTTTTACGCCCGAGCTTAAAGGAGAGCCAGCCGCTGCCGACCGCGCCAACGGCGGCACCGAACATCATCGAGCTAACCACCCATTCCTGAGTGTGTGCGCTAATCTGGAACTCTTCGGTGATGAAAGGTAATGCACCGGCAATTACGCCAATATCCAGGCCAAAGAGTAATCCTGCCAGAGCGGCAAGGAAGCAGACGAAGAACGTCATTGCCTTATTGGACGTACGCCCCTGTTTATTATTGTCAGGCATTATGCCCTCCAGTTTGGTTATCAGTTTTATCAATGTTAAGGGTAGGTGAGCGACCCATAAAAATATGTGAGACAAATCACAATGGTGTAATCGGTTACACTAACCTGTAACCGTAAAAATAATTAAAGCTTTGAAAATATAGAGGTAAATTAATTGATGTGCATCGCGTTTGCATGAATTTCAGACTTAACTGAAAGGAAATGTAACAGCAGAAGAAAGGCGATTGTGCAAAGAGATTATTCTGAAAGCGGAGCGCGAAGCATGAGGTGTAATCGGTTCCATGCTATGCGGCTTTGCGCCGCCACATGACATAAAAAAGGCCAGCGCAAAGGCTGGCCTGTTTAACGCATTTAGCGATCGGTTACTTCAGACCGGCAGCCTCACGCAGCAGAGCGGCTTTGTCGGTTTTTTCCCACGGGAAATGTTCGCGACCAAAGTGACCGTACGCGGCGGTTTCCTGGTAGATTGGGTGCAGCAGATCCAGCATCTGAATCAGGCCGTATGGACGCAGGTCGAAGAACTCGCGCACCAGCAGGGTCAGCTGTTCAGAAGGCACTTTTTCCGTGCCGAAGGTTTCAACCATGATGGAGGTTGGCTCAGCCCACGCCGATAGCGTAGGAAACCTGAATTTCACAGCGGTCAGCCAGGCCCGCAGCAACGATGTTTTTCGCAACATAACGTGCAGCGTACGCGGCAGAACGGTCAACCTTAGACGGATCTTTACCGGAGAAGGCACCGCCACCGTGACGCGCCATGCCGCCGTAGGTATCAACGATGATCTTACGACCGGTCAGGCCGCAGTCGCCCATTGGGCCGCCGATAACAAAGCGTCCGGTTGGGTTGATGAAGAATTTGGTCGCAGAGCTCAGCCATTCGGTCGGCAGAACCGGCTTGATGATCTCTTCCATCACCGCTTCCTGCAGGGATTTCTGGTCAATATCTTCGGCATGCTGAGTGGAGAGCACCACGGCATCGATACCGACGATTTTGCCGTCGTCATACTGGAAGGTCACCTGGCTTTTCGCATCCGGACGCAGCCACGGCAGGGTGCCGTTTTTACGTACTTCAGCCTGACGCTGCACCAGACGGTGTGCGTAGGTCACAGGTGCTGGCATCAGCACGTCGGTTTCGTTGGTTGCGTAGCCGAACATCAGGCCCTGGTCGCCCGCGCCCTGTTCCAGCGGATCGGCACGGTCAACGCCCTGGTTGATGTCCGGAGACTGTTTGCCAATCGCGCTCAGTACCGCGCAGGAGTTGGCATCAAAGCCCATATCAGAATGCACATAGCCGATCTCACGCACCGTGTTACGGGTGATCTCTTCGATATCAACCCATGCGCTGGTGGTGATCTCACCGCCGACCAGAACCATGCCGGTTTTGACATAGGTTTCACACGCTACGCGCGCTTTAGGATCCTGCGCGAGGATCGCGTCCAGCACCGCATCGGAGATTTGGTCAGCAATTTTATCAGGATGTCCTTCTGATACAGACTCGGACGTAAACAGGTGTTTTGCCATGTTATATTTCACCTAAGAGGAATTTGGTTAGCTCAAGCTGCTGTGTGGAATAGCCAAAGGAGATAATTCTACCAAGGCCTGCAGGATTTTGACACTGGCAGTCTGAGTGTTAATCAGTATGGATGGATTAACATCTGGACGGCTATTTTAGGTCACTTCTTCGCCCGATTTCCAGTTTTTTTTGACAACGCTCTCACTGAGTTGAATTCATTACTGGAAATTTTTCCTGACGCTCCTGGCAACCCACGTATTTATCTTTTGCTTTTTACCCCTGTTCTCGGTATAAAACGCGGCGCGCGGCTCATACCAAAAAAGCGCTCGATGAACTCATCGTGTCGCCACTTCCAGCCGGGTTAAGCAGTGAACTTTTAGCTTTGGCTTGTGGTCCGTTTCAGCAGAGGCGGCCGTGGAGGTGATACGAGATAATGAACCATCGTTTTCCGCTAATTCAGCGCAGCCGTTCTGGCGCGCATTTGATTCCCGCAACCCGCATTTCTAGTCTGCAAACCTGCCGATGTTATACCCATCTCGGCGCTTCTCAGGATTCCAGAGCCGGTCACGCTTTGTGAAAACTGAACAAGGGCGCTCTTGTTAATACAGGAGTTTTCTCGTGGTTTCGCCGAACCTTGTCATACAGAGTTCGGATACGTGTTTTACAATGATATGAATAAGAAACCGGTCGCACGGTCTGGATTTCAGCATACTCTGCTGGGAAATGGAGCCGTTAATGGGTTGTTATCGCCGTATAACGCTGCGATAGTAGTCAACTGTTTTACACTTAATACAAAGAGTTGAGGTTCGCTATGTCTGACGACATGTCTTCGCTTTCGCCTTCGTCAGCAGGCGAACAGGGTGTACTACGTTCTATGCAGGAGGTTGCGATGAGCTCCCAGGAAGCCAGCAAGATGCTGCGCACTTACAATATTGCCTGGTGGGGCAATAACTATTACGACGTCAACGAGCTGGGCCACATCACCGTCTGCCCGGACCCGGACGTACCGGAAGCGCGCGTGGATCTCGCTAAGCTGGTGAAAGCCCGTGAAGCGCAGGGCCAGCGCCTGCCTGCACTGTTCTGCTTCCCGCAGATCCTGCAACACCGCCTGCGTTCCATCAACGCCGCGTTCAAACGCGCGCGCGAATCGTATGGCTATAACGGCGACTATTTCCTCGTTTACCCGATCAAGGTGAACCAGCACCGCCGCGTGATTGAATCCCTGATCCACTCCGGCGAACCGCTGGGCCTCGAAGCGGGTTCTAAAGCGGAGCTGATGGCGGTCCTGGCCCACGCGGGCATGACCCGGTCGGTGATCGTCTGTAACGGCTATAAAGACCGTGAATACATTCGTCTGGCGCTGATCGGCGAGAAGATGGGCCACAAGGTCTATCTGGTGATCGAAAAGATGACCGAAATCGCCATCGTTCTGGAAGAGGCCGAGCGTCTGAACGTGGTGCCGCGCCTTGGCGTGCGTGCGCGTCTGGCTTCCCAGGGCTCCGGTAAATGGCAGTCCTCCGGCGGCGAAAAATCCAAGTTCGGCCTCGCGGCGAACCAGGTGCTACAGCTGGTGGAAATCCTGCGCGAGCGCGGTCGTCTGGACAGCATTCAGCTGCTGCACTTCCACCTCGGCTCGCAGATGGCCAACATCCGCGATATCGCCACCGGCGTGCGTGAGTCAGCGCGTTTCTACGTTGAGCTGCACAAGCTCGGCGTGAATATTCAGTGCTTCGACGTGGGCGGCGGCCTGGGCGTGGACTATGAAGGTACCCGCTCGCAGTCTGACTGCTCCGTAAACTACGGACTGAACGAATACGCCAACAACATCATCTGGGCGATTGGCGATGCCTGTGAAGAGCACGGCCTGCCGCATCCAACGGTAATCACCGAATCCGGCCGCGCGGTCACCGCGCACCATACGGTGCTGGTCTCGAACATCATCGGCGTTGAACGTAGCGAAATCACCGAAGCGACGCCTCCGCAGGACGATGCCCCGCGTTCCCTGCAAAGCATGTGGGAAACCTGGCAGGAGATGCACGAGCCGGGCACGCGCCGTTCCCTGCGCGAGTGGCTGCACGACAGCCAGATGGATTTGCACGACATTCACGTCGGCTACTCTTCAGGCACCTTCAGCCTGCAGGAGCGCGCGTGGGCGGAGCAGCTCTATCTGAACATGTGCCATGAAGTGCAGAAACAGCTCGACCCAAGCAACCGCGCGCACCGTCCGATTATCGACGAACTGCAGGAGCGTATGGCGGATAAGATGTACGTCAACTTCTCCCTGTTCCAGTCGATGCCGGATGCCTGGGGTATCGACCAGCTGTTCCCGGTTCTGCCGCTGGAAGGGCTGAACCACGCGCCGGAACGCCGTGCCGTGCTGCTGGACATCACCTGTGATTCCGATGGCGCTATCGATCACTACGTGGATGGCGACGGTATCGCGACCACCATGCCGATGCCGGAATACGATCCTGAGAACCCGCCAATGCTGGGCTTCTTTATGGTCGGCGCGTATCAGGAGATCCTCGGCAATATGCACAACCTGTTCGGCGATACCGAAGCGGTTGACGTGTTTGTCTTCCCTGACGGCAGCGTGGAGGTTGAGCTGTCCGACGAAGGGGATACCGTGGCTGACATGCTCGAATACGTGCAGCTGGATCCGAAAAAACTGCTCACCCAGTTCCGCGACCAGGTGAAAAACACCGGTCTGGACGATGCGCTGCAGCAGCAGTTCCTGGAAGAGTTTGAAGCGGGTCTGTACGGTTACACCTACCTGGAAGACGAATAAGCTTTTTATTCCCTCTCCCCTCTGGGGAGAGGGTTAGGGTGAGGGGCATAAGCCGCACAATGCCCTATACTCACTTGAACCCGTATGAATTAACGGCGATAATTCGCCCCACTATGCGATTTACAAATCAATCCCTTCCTCGTCGGGTTTAACGACGCGGAGGGGATTTTTTTTCATCTGTTTTTAATGCATCGACTTTAAAAGAGGTCAGGACATGAGCACTTTAGGTCATCAGTACGATAACTCTCTGGTATCTAACGCGTTTGGTTTTTTACGCCTTCCGATGAACTTCCAGCCGTACGACAGCGACGCTGACTGGGTGATCACCGGCGTACCGTTCGACATGGCAACGTCCGGCCGCGCGGGTGGACGCCACGGTCCGGCGGCGATCCGTCAGGTTTCCACTAACCTGGCCTGGGAGCACAACCGCTTCCCCTGGAACTTCGACATGCGCGAGCGCCTGAACGTGGTGGACTGCGGTGACCTGGTGTACGCCTTCGGCGACGCGCGTGAAATGAGCGAAAAGCTGCAGGCGCATGCCGAGAAGCTGCTGGCTGCCGGCAAGCGCATGCTCTCCTTCGGTGGCGACCACTTCGTCACGCTGCCGCTGCTGCGCGCCCACGCGAAGCACTTCGGCAAAATGGCGCTGGTGCACTTTGACGCGCATACCGACACCTACGCGAACGGCTGCGAGTTCGACCACGGCACCATGTTCTTCACCGCGCCGAAAGAAGGCCTGATCGATCCGAACCACTCCGTGCAGATCGGCATCCGCACCGAATTCGACAAAGACAACGGCTTCACCGTGCTGGACGCCTGCCAGGTGAACGATCGCGGCGTGGACGACATCATCGCGCAGGTGAAGCAGATCGTCGGCGATATGCCCGTTTATCTGACCTTTGACATCGACTGCCTGGATCCGGCCTTTGCGCCGGGCACCGGTACGCCGGTGATCGGCGGCCTGACCTCAGATCGCGCCATCAAGCTGGTGCGCGGCCTGAAGGATCTGAACATCGTCGGGATGGACGTGGTAGAAGTGGCTCCGGCCTATGACCAGTCCGAGATCACCGCGCTGGCCGCGGCGACCCTGGCGCTGGAAATGCTCTACATCCAGGCGGCGAAAAAAGGCGAATAAGCCTACGCGCTGAGTGCTGCTGCGCGACGCATGCGCAGCAGCAACATTCCCCCGGCCAGCAGGGTAACAACCTGCGACGCCACCAGCACCGAAAAGCCAGAGCTGACCGACCCCACCGAGCTCATCACCATTCCCATCAGCAGCGGAATAAAGGCCGCGCAGATATTGCCGATCCCGTTAATGATGCCGTAGGCGCTGCCCACCGCGTCCCGCGCGGCGTGGTGCTGGATCGTCGCCGGAATGGCCGCGCCCTGAAGCCCCCAGAAGGCGTTAGCCGACAGCATATACAGCGCCAGCCAGGCGGGCTGATGGCTGAGCATCAGCCCGACTACGGACAGCGCCGTCAGCGCCCCGCCCGCCACAAACAGCACCGGCGCCTGTTCCGGGCGCATTTTATCGAGCAGTACGCCGCCGAGGAACTTAGAGCCGAGGCTCAGCAGGAAAGGCACCGCTGCGAGCATGCCCGTGGCGTGCAGCGAAAAGCGGTGCTCGTCGCGCAGCCATGCGGGCAACCACGCGCTGCTTCCCCAGAGATAGCTCAGCGTGGCGATTTCAACCAGCAGGATCCAGCCCAGCAGCGGCGTTTGCCAGGCGAGCATAAACGTCTCCAGCATCCCCCGTTTTTTCAGCTTCAGCGGGCTATGTGGCGCCGGAAGAAAACGCCAGATCAGGCCACCGCCGAGCGCCAGATTGATCGCCGCCAGCGCATAAAACGATCCGGCCCAGCCCAGATGCGTCATCAGCCAGGTAACCAGCGGAAAGCCCACGGCCAGCCCGAGCGAGACGCCCAGCGCGGTTACGGCGTTGGGCTTGCCTATCTCCTGCGCGGGAAAGTTGTCGCTGATAAAGCGCGTCTTCATTGAAAAGAGCGGTCCTTCGGCAATACCTAAGATGATGCGGGCGATAAGCATCCCCATCAGCGAGCCCAGCAGCGGAGAAATGGCGCAGACCAGGGTCCAAATCACAATGCTGCTTAATAATCCCTGCCGATAATGAAATTTGCTTTCTATAACTGGCGTTAATAATAAAGCCGAAAAGCCATAACCCAGCAGAAAGCAGGTCATCAGCATTCCCTGTAACATTCTGTTTTCATTTAGCTGAAAGTGTTCGGCAAATTCCGGGTTTAAAATCATTACCGAGATATTTACCCTGTCGATGTAGGAAATAATAATGAGAAATAACAGTGCAATTGTGCCTTGCCATCTTGCCGTCATGATGTCTGCCTTATGCGTGCTTAGGTTTATATTTTTAACAGCGTGACTGTCACGGAGATAAAATGATTCACCAGTGAAACTCATTGTTTATAAACAATAAAATTGAATTAAGTTTCACAGGTGAAACCGTCATCGCTTCAGCCTTTTTATTTTTAAGGAGCAAAAAGAAAAGAAGTCAATATCTCTTTCTTTAAAATTACAGCCATCGATTAATCGTATCCTTTCACGCGGCAATAATGAAAATTTCATATCGCTGCATTTTTTCGTGATCCTTTGCACACTTAGTTAATTAATTCCCGTTTGATTAACAAATTCTTCACATTGGCGCTTGACGAAACATTCACCGCTTTTATATTGACCGTATTAAATAAGAAACAGAGTTTCATATATGAAACAAAAGCCTGGAGGATCGTGATGAGCTGGATAGGCGTATGTGACGCAGAACAAGTGCAGGAAGATTTCCCTTTTAGCGGCAACGTCGACGGTAAAGAGATCGGCGTTTATTTGATTGACGGTGAATATTACGCGCTGGAAGACGTATGCCCGCACGCTTATGCCCTGCTGAGCCAGGGCTTTGTGGAAGACGGCAAGGTGGAATGCCCGCTGCATGAAGCGGTGTTCGACGTGAAAACCGGCCAGTGCCTTCACGGCCCCGGCGGCCGCAACCTTAACCGCTACCCGGTTCGGGTCTTTGAAAACCAGATTCAGATTACCTTCGTCGAGGAGACCGTGGCATGAGCGACACCCTGAACTACAACCCCGCGCTGCCGGAAAGCCGTCAGTTTACCCCACCGGCAGAGGGCGGTAACGGTGCCATTCATAAGCGGGTGATTACTCGAATCTGATCTGGCAGACCCGCAGCCGCGAGCCCGAAAGCTGGGAAATGAACCTCATTGCGACGCTGGAAGATCTCTTCGAGCAGGGCGTTGAAACCTTACCGGAGCTGGTCAACGGGCTGAACGCGGTGCGCATGCACGACCAGCAGGGCGAGCCGTGGAGCGACGCCAGCTTCCAGGCATTCTTACAGGTTAACGGCTACTGAGGGCAACGCGATGACGACTACCGTACAAAACTATCTGGATAAAGGCCTGCGCGGCCTCTGGTATCCGGTGCTGGCGAGCTGGGAAGTACAGTCTGCGCCGGTGGGCATTACCCGCCTGGGCGAGCAGATTGTGGTCTGGCGCAATAAGGACGGCCAGGTACAGGCGCTGGAGGACCGCTGTCCGCACCGCGGCGCGCGCCTGTCGATGGGCTGGAACCTCGGTGACCGCATCGCCTGCTGGTATCACGGCGTGGAGGTGGCGGGCAACGGCGAGGTGAAGGACGTGCCCGCCGTGGACAAATGTCCGCTGGTCGGCCAGCAGTGCGTGCGCAGCTATAACGTGCAGGAGGCGCACGGCGCCATTTTCCTGTGGTTCGGCGTCACCGCCGATCAGCAGCCGGACGAGCTGATCTTCCCGGATGAGCTTGCCGATACGGACAGCTTCAGCAACTTCCTCTGCACCGCCGCGTGGAAATGCAATTACCAGTACGCGCTGGAAAACGTGATGGACCCGATGCACGGAACCTATCTGCACTCCTCCTCGCACTCGATGGCGGAAGGGGATCGCAAGGCCGACATGGTGCTCCAGCCGACGAAAACCGGCTTTATTTTCGAGAAGAAAGGGCAGAGCGGCATCAACTTTGACTGGGTGGAGCTGGGCAACAGCGGCGCCTGCTGGATGCGGCTCTCCATTCCCTATAAGAAGCGTTTCGGACCGGGCGGTCACTTCTTTATCGTCGGCATGGTGGTGCCGGAAGATAACGACAACTGCCGCGTCTTCTTCTGGCGCATCCGCCGCGTGCAGGGCTGGCAGCGCGACATGTGGCGCTTCATGTACCGCAACCGCCTGGAAAAGCTGCACTGGGAGGTGCTGGAGCAGGACCGCGTGGTGCTGGAAAGCCTGGCGCCAAACGCCCGCGACCATGAATACCTGTACCAGCACGACGTCGGCCTCTCTCGCCTGCGCCGCATGATGCAAAAGGCCGCTAAAGCGCAGCTGGCGATGCGCGAAGAACAGCAGGGAGCCGCCTGATGAACGGGCTGCTGAGCGGCAAGCGCATCGTCGTGACCGGCGCCGCGCGCGGGCTGGGCTATCACTTTGCCAGAGCCTGCGCGGAGCAGGGCGCCGCGGTGGTGATGTGCGACATCCTGGAAGGCGAACTTGCCGAAAGCGCCCACCGGCTGAGCGGGCAGGGTTATACGATCGAATCGCACGTTATCGATCTGGCCGATCCGCGCTCCATTGAGCGGGTGTTCAGCACCGTTGGCGAGCATGGGCACATCGACGGCCTGGTGAACAACGCGGCGATGGCGACGGGCGTGGGCGGTAAGAATATGCTTGATTACGATCCTGACCTGTGGGACCGCGTGATGAGCGTGAACGTCAAAGGCACCTGGCTGGTGACGCGCGCCGCCGTGCCGCTGCTGCGCGAAGGGGCGGGCATTGTGAACGTGGCGTCCGATACCGCGCTGTGGGGCGCGCCGCGCCTGATGGCCTACGTCGCCAGCAAAGGCGCCGTGATTGCCATGACCCGCTCAATGGCGCGCGAGCTGGGTGAAAAGCGTATCCGAATCAACGCTATCGCGCCGGGGCTGACCCGCGTCGAGGCCACCGAATATGTGCCCGCTGAACGCCATCAGCTCTACGAAAACGGCCGGGCGCTAGCGGGCGCGCAGCAGCCGGAAGACGTGACCGGCAGCGTGGTCTGGCTGTTAAGCGATCTGTCGCGGTTCATCACCGGACAGCTGATCCCGGTCAACGGCGGTTTTGTCTTTAACTAAGGTAGGGCGATGATGGCAGACGATCGGGAAGTGAAGTATCTGGTGCCGGGGCTGGAGCGCGGTTTACAGCTGCTGCTGGCCTTTGGCGAGCAGCATCGCGATTTGACCTTTGCCGAGTTGCACCGGCTGGTGGATATGCCGAAGGCCACCGCCTACCGCGTGGTGCAGACCCTGGAGTATATGGGCTTTCTGGAGCGCAACGCGCGCACCAATACCTTTTCGCTGGGCATGAACGTGCTGCGTCTGGGCTTTGAGTACATCGCCTCGCTGGACGTAGCGCAGGTGGGTCAGCCGGTGATCGAGCAGCTTCGGGACGTGAGCCAGTGCAGCAGCCATCTGGCGATCCGCGACGGGCGCGACATCATCTACATCGCCCGCGTCAGCGCCGCCGGGTCGCGCATCAACCAGGTCAGCATTGGCACCCGCCTGCCGGTGCACTGCACCTCGCTCGGCCGCATGCTGCTGACCGATCTTTCCCGCGCCGATTTCGAACAGCTGTTCCCGCACGAGCGCCTGCCGGGCAACGTGCCGGGGCAGCTTCACGACCGCGAAGCCCTGTGGCAGATGGTGCAGCAGGACAAAGCCCGCGGGTACGTGATTGGCGAATCCTTCTTCCGCCACGGCATCTCCTCCATCGTCTACCCGGTGTATGACCGGAGCCATCGCGTGACGGCGGTCGTCAGCATTCTGGTGCCGTCGGAGGAGATCCCGCAGGCCGACCGCGAGCGGCTGCAAAACGAGGTTCGCCTTGCGGCGGAAAAAATTTCTGGCTTCTTAGGCTACCTGTCACAGGCCAGTTAAATCAGTGAGTTAACGTCAGGCGCTTCGCTGCGTCGGGCATGTTTTACGCCCAATTTGGGCCAGATGAGGCAACGAACGATGAGTGTAACCGGAATTGAAAAGCTGGAATTTGGCGTGGAAGACCTGACGCACTGCGCCAAATTTATGCGTGATTTTGGCCTGACGGGCGATGCCAGCGGCCAGCGTTTTACCACCCTGAGCGGCGCGCGCGTGGAGCTTAACCCGATCGACAGCCCTGACCTGCCCCCGGCGTTTGAGGCGGGCAACACCCTGCGCCGCATGACCTGGGCGGTTGCCGACCGGTCAGATCTGGACGCGCTGCGCCCGAAGCTTGCGCAGCAGCCCGGCTTTCGCGAAGTGGGCGACGCGCTGGAGTGCCTCGACCCGAACGGCATGACGCTGCGCGTGCAGGTCAGCCAGCAGACCGACGTGGAGCTGAACGTTGAGCCGATCAACCAGTGGGGCGACGCTCGCCGTATCGACACCCCCAGCCCGGTTTACGATCGCGCCCAGCCGATCAACGTGGGTCACGTGGTGTTCTTCGTGGAGGAGCTGGCGGCGGTGGAGAAATTTTACCGCGAGGTGCTCGGCTTCCAGGTCTCGGACCGCTACATCAACCGCGCCGTGTTCCTGCGCTGCGGCGCGCGCGGCGGGCATCACAACCTCTTTTTGCTACAGCTTCCACACCGCAAGCGTGGCCTGAACCACGTGGCCTTCACCGTGCGCGACATCCACGAGGTGATCGGCGGCGGAATTGCGATGAACAAAAATGAATGGAGCACCTTCATCGGGCCGGGCCGCCATCCGGTGTCCTCAGCCTACTTCTGGTACGTCAACAGCCCGACCGGCGGGGCGTTTGAGTATTACACCAACGACGATTACCTGACGGAAAACTGGCAGCCGCGCGAGCTGGAGCATTCGCTGGTCTCCTTTACCGAATGGGCGGTGGAGGGCGGCATTGACCACGACACGCGCCGCCAGCAGAAAAAGCCGGAGGCGGTATGACGTCGCGCATTGTCATTATCGGCGGCGGCCAGGCGGGCGGCTGGGCGGCGAAAACCCTGCGCGACGAGGGCTTCGACGGCGAGATTTGCGTGGTGGCGGAGGAGGAATGGGATTTCTACGAGCGTCCGCCCCTGTCGAAAGCGTCTTTGCTGGAGCCGGACGCGGCGCTCCCGCGGCTATTTACCGACGAGGCGCAGCGGGCGCTGAACCTGACCTGGTACCGCCCTCTGCGCGCGGAGCAGATCGACCGCGAGGCGAAAACGGTGCGCTTGAGCAGCGGCGAGCACCTTAGTTACAACATCCTTTTAGTTGCCACCGGGGGGCGGGCGCGCCTGCCGGGCGAGGCGTGGGCTGCGCATCCGCAGGTCTATACCCTGCGCCACTGGCAGGACGCGCAGCGTCTGAAAAGCCGTCTGGCGGAGAGCCGCACCCTGGCTATCGTTGGCGGCGGCTGGATCGGTCTTGAGATTGCCGCTTCGGCGCGCAGGAGCGGCGTGGCGGTCACGCTGTTCGAGCAGCAGCCCGCCCTGTGCATGCGCTCGGTGAGCGGCGAGGTGTCGCAGCGCCTGGCGGCTATCCACCGCGAGCAGGGTGTGGATATCCGCACCGGCTGCGGCGCGCTGGAGCTGGAGGACGACAACGGCCTGCCGGTCATCCACTGCGACGGCAGGCGCGAAACCTTTGACGCGGCGGTGGTAGGCATCGGCGTCGATCTTAACCTGGAGCTGGCGCGCGACGCCGGGCTGAAAACCGGGCGCGGGATCGTGGTGGATGCGCAGGGGCGCACCTCGGATCCGCACATCTTTGCCGCCGGGGACGTGGCGCAGCATCACCGCTACGGCCTGTGCATCCAGTCCTGGGCCTTCGCCCAGAACCAGGCGGTGGCGACGGCGAAGGCGATGCTGAACCCCGATGCGCCAGGCTACGACGATGCGCCGTGGCTTTGGTCGGATCAGTACCAGCACAATATCCAAATCCTCGGCATTCCGCAGCCGGGCGGGAAAACGCTGGTGCGCGAAGACGCGCTGTACTTCTCGCTGGACGACAACGGGCGGCTGACGCAACTGGTGGCGTTCAACGACGCGCGCACCGTCAAGCTGGCGAAGCGCTGGATGGCGGCGGGGCGCGATCTGTCCGACGTGCCGCTCGCCGACCCGGCTTTTTCACTGATGTCACTGCGATAGCTAACCCGCACCCGTAGGGGGAGACATGACCACATTAGAGACCAACACCGCGCCCGCTGAGGCGAGCGGTGAGGGAGCCCGCACGCCCGAAAAAGCGGTGCGCTGGGCCATCCCGCTGTCGCTGCTGGCCTGCGTGCTGCTGGCGTTTTTCGACAAAATCAGCATCGCGGCGCTGTTTTCCGACGGCCATTTCCAGCAGGCGATGGGCATCGATTTTGACACCACGCGCCTCGGCATTCTGATGAGCGCCTTCCTGCTGAGCTACGGCTTTTCGTCGGTCTTCCTCAGCGGGCTGGGGGACAAAATCGCCCCGCTGCGCCTGCTTACCGGAATGATGGTGGTGTGGTGCGTGCTGATGGTGGCGATGGGCTTTACCCATAACTACACGCTGATGATCGTCCTGCGCATCCTGCTGGGGGTGGCGGAAGGGCCGCTGTTCCCGCTGGCCTTCGCCATCGTGCGCCACAACTTCCCGCAGCATCTGCAGGCGCGCGCCACCACTGGGCACGCCGGTCGGCGCGGCGATTGGCTTCCCGCTTTCTCTCTGGCTGCTGAACACCTTCGGCTGGCAGAGCACCTTCTTCGTGATGGCGATGCTTACCCTGCCGGTGCTGATCTTCGTGCGCGTTGGCCTGCGCGGGATCCGGCTGGAGGCAAAACCCGGTACGTCGCAGGCGTCCCGGGAGGAGCGGCGAGCGGCGCGGCGCGAGCTGTTCGTCAGCCCGCACTTTTGGATCATCTGCATCTTTAACATCGCCTTCCTGACCTACCTGTGGGGCATTAACGGCTGGCTGCCGGGCTATCTGATCAAGGGCAAAGGCATTCACCTGGAGCACGCGGGCTGGCTGTCGTCGATGCCGTTCATCGCCATGCTGGCGGGCGAAGTGATTGGCGCGTGGCTCTCTGACCGGGTCGATAAGCGCGCGGCGGCCTGCTTTATCTCGATGTTGGGGGCGGCCGTCGGGCTGGCGGCGGTGATGCACCTCGACACCCCGCTGGCCATCATCGCGGCGATGAGCTTCAGCACCTTTATGTGGGGCACCGGCGCACCCAACATTTTCGCCCTGCTGGCGAAGGCCACCCATCCCCGGGTGAGCGCCACGGCGGGGGGGATTTTCAACGGGCTGGGAAACTTTGCGGGCGCGCTGTCGCCGGCGGTGATGGGCGCGCTTATCGCCTTCACCCACAGCATGGATTCCGGGCTGATTTTTCTGGCGGTGATGGCGGCGGTGGGCTGCGTCCTGTTACTGCCGCTGCTGAGACGTTACTGAGGAGAGTGTCATGACTGATTCAACCGTAACCAACACTTCAGGCATCAAACCTGACCACCTGACGATGGAAGAGTGGGTCGAGTCGCGCATCGCGCGCTTCGAGGGCCGCAAATACGACTGGAACGCCCTGAAGTTCCAGGCCGATTTTGACCCGAAATACCGCCGGGCGCAGATGCGCTACATCGGCACTGGGGCAACCGGCGTGGCGAACGACACCAACACCGTGCAGGCGGACCATTTTACCTTCTCCACCATGGTGCTGCCGTCTAAGTGCGAAGGGCCGCTGCACCTGCACGACGACGTGGAAGAGGTGTTCTTCATGCTTAAGGGGCAGATCACGCTGATGATCCAGGACGGCGAGAACTACACCGAAACCGTGCTGCGCGAGCGCGATCTCATCTCCGTTCCGCCGGGGATCTATCGCGGGCTGTTCAACCATGGGGAAGAAGAGGCGCTGATGTGCGTCATGCTGGGTACCAACAGGCCGGAAATCCCGACCTATCCGGCCGACCATCCGCTTTCCAAAGTGAAGCGGAACTAAGGGGGCATGATGACGGGTTTTCGTGAACAGGGAAGCGGCGTTCCGCTGGTGCTGCTGCACGGGATCAGCTCTGGCGCGGCCTCCTGGCACAAGCAGATGGCGCTGAACGGCTTTCGCGTGCTGGCGTGGGACATGCCCGGTTATGGCGAAAGCCCGATGCTGGCGGTGGAGTGCGCGAACGCGGGGGATTACGCCGACGCGCTGGCATTGATGCTCGACCGCGCGGGCATCTGGCGGACGGTGCTGGTGGGTCATTCGCTGGGGGCGCTGGTTGCCAGCGCCTTTGCCGCGAAATTCCCGGAGCGCGTTGTCCATCTGGTGCTGGCGGACGCCGCGCAGGGGTACGGCAATGCCGCGCCGGAGCAGCGCGAGCAGGTCTGGCGCAGCCGCGAGCAGCAGATGGCGCCTGGCGGCGACATCCTCGCCCAGACCCGCGCCGCGATGCTGCTGCGCCCCGGCGCGCGCGCGGAAGATATCGCCACCGTCGCGGCGGGCATGCGCACGCTTCGCGCCGAAGGCTACCTTGCCGCTGCGTGGATGCTGGCGCATGACGACATCCACGCCTGGCTGAAGGGCTATTCAGGCAGCTTTGAAGTGTGGTGCGGCGAGCAGGACGCGATCACGCAGCCCGAGCTGGTGCAGGGGCTGGCGCTGCGCTACGGCATGCCGTTTATCGCCATTCCGCAGGCCGGACACGCCAGCTATCTCGATAACGACGCGTTTTTTAACCAACAGCTTTTACGCATTAACGAAGAGGTGCGCGATGAATGCACAAATTGACGGGCGCGTGGCGGTCGTCACCGGCGGATCTTCCGGCATTGGCTTTGAAACGCTGCGCCTGCTGCTGGGCGAGGGGGCCAGAGTGGCCTTCTGCGGCCGCGACCCGGATCGCCTCGCCAGCGCCCACGCGACGCTGCAAAACGAATACCCCGACGGGGAGGTTTTCTCTTACCGCTGCGACGTGCTGAACGCCGACGAGGTGCAGGCCTTCGCGGATGCGGTTCAGGCGCGCTTTGGCGCGGCGGACATGCTGATCAACAACGCCGGGCAGGGCTACGTGGCGCACTTCCACGACACCCCGCGCGAGGCGTGGCTGCACGAGGCCGAACTCAAGCTGTTTGGCGTCATCAACCCGGTGCAGGCGTTTCAGCCGCTGCTGGAGCGGTCCGACATCGCCTCCATCACCTGCGTCAACTCCCTGCTGGCGCTGCAGCCGGAGGAGCACATGATTGCCACGTCAGCAGCCCGCGCCGCGCTGCTGAACATGACGCTGACGCTCTCGAAAGAGCTGGTGGGCAAGGGCATCCGCGTCAACTCCATTCCTGCTCGGCATGGTGGAGTCGGGGGCAGTGGCAGCGCCGCTTTGAAAGCCGGACGGGACAAAAGCCAGAGCTGGCCGGAGTGGACGGCGGACATCGCGCGCAGGCGAGGCATTCCGATGGCGCGCCTCGGCAGGCCGCAGGAGCCCGCGCAGGCGCTGCTGTTCCTCGCCTCGCCGCTGGGCCTCGTTTACCCACCGGTGCCGCGCTGGACGTTTCCGGCGGCTTTTGCCGCCATCTGTAAGGACGCATCATGAAAAAGATCATGTTAATCGGGTTTGGCGCCATGGCGCAGGCGGTGATCGAGCGCCTGCCCGCGGGCGTGGCTATCGGCTGGATTGTGGCGCGTGAAGCCCATCACGCGGCCATTCGCGCGCGGTTCGGCGAGGCGGTAACGGCGCTGGCCTCGCCGATGGATTGCGCGCAAACCCCCGACCTGGTGCTGGAGTGCGCCAGCCAGCAGGCGGTGGCCCAGTACGGCGAAGAGATTCTGCGCCGCGGCTGGCATCTGGCGGTGATTTCCACCGGCGCGCTGGCGGACAGCGCGCTGGAGCAGCGCCTGCTCGCCGCGGGCGGCAGGCTGACCCTGCTCTCCGGCGCGGTAGCCGGTATCGAC
Source organism: Callosobruchus maculatus (assembly GCA_951848785.1). Classification (NCBI taxonomy): domain Eukaryota; kingdom Metazoa; phylum Arthropoda; class Insecta; order Coleoptera; family Chrysomelidae; genus Callosobruchus; species Callosobruchus maculatus. The sequence continues at coordinate 113,696 of CATOUR010000582.1, forward strand.
GGGCTGGCGGCGGCGAAGGAGGGCGGGCTGGAGCGCGTGACCTACCGGTCGCGCAAAAGCCCGGCCAGCTGGCGCGGCAGCTACGCCGAGCAGCTTATCGATCTCAATTCAGTATCAGCTGCGCAGGTCTTTTTTGAAGGCAGCGCCCGGGAGGCGGCGCGACTGTTCCCGGCCAACGCCAACGTGGCGGCCACCGTGGCGCTCGGCGGCGTGGGAATGGACGACACCCCGCGTGCAGCTGATGGTCGATCCGGCAACGACGCGCAACACCCACACGCTGCACGTCGAAGGCGCGTTTGGCGAATTCCATCTGGAGCTGAGCGGCCTGCCGCTTGCCTCTAATCCCAAAACCTCCACCCTGGCGGCACTGAGCGCGGTCCGCGCCTGCCGCGAGCTGGCCCTGAGCTGAGGAGCGACGATGGACGATCTGAAGATTTTTATCGGCGGCCAGTGGCGACACGGCAGCGGCAGCCCGATGCAGAGTCACTTCCCGGCAGACGGGTCGATCAACGCCACGCTGAACGCGGCAAGCCTCGACGATCTGCATGACGCGATCGAGGCCGGCGAGCGGGCGTGGCGCGATCCCGCGTGGCGTAACCGCCTGCCGCACGCGCGGGCAAAGATCCCTGCACAAGGTGGCGGATCTCATTGAATCCCGCGTCGACGAGCTGGCGCAGATGCAGAGCCGCGATAACGGCAAGCCGCTGGCGGAAGCGCGCGGGCTGGTAATGAGCGCGGCGGGAACGGCGCGCTACTTTGCCGCCGCCTGCGAGCTGCTGGAAGGTGAACTCCCGACGCCGCGCCCAGCCGGATTTGCTGACGCTGAGCCGCTATGAGCCGCTCGGCGTGGTAGCGGCCATCACGCCGTGGAACTCGCCGATTGCCAGCGAGATGCAGAAGGTCGCGCCGGCGATTGCCGCCGGCAACGCGGTGATCCTCAAGCCTGCCGAAGCCACGCCGCTGATGGCGCTGGAGCTGGCGCGTATTTTCGAACAGGCCGGGCTGCCCGCCGGGCTGCTGAGCGTGCTGCCGGGCAAAGGCTCGGTGATTGGCGACGCGCTGGCGCGCCACCCTCGCGTGCGGAAAATATCCTTTACGGGCGGCACCGCCCACGGGCCGCCATCTGGCGCACGTGGCGGCGGAAAAGCTGATCCCGGCATCGCTGGAGCTGGGCGGGAAATCGCCGACCATCGTGCTGGAGGATGCGGATATCGAGCAGGCGCGCGCGCGGGATCTGCTACGGCATTTTCAGCTCGGCGGGGCAGGCGTGCATCGCCGGTTCGCGGCTGTTTATCCACGAAAGCCTTTACGCCCCGCTGATGGCGCGGCTGCTGGAATTAACCCGCGGGCTGCGCGTCGGGCATCCGTTTACCGACGGGGTCCACGTTGGGCCGTTGATCAATGGAAAAACATCGTCAGAGCGTGCAGGCGTACGTTGAGCTGGCGAAGCGTGAAGGGGGGCCGCGTGCTGTGCGGCGGGGAGATCCCGGCCGATCCCGCGCTCGCAGGCGGCAGCTTCTTCAGCCAACGATTATCGAAGGGCTAAGCAACAGCGCCCGCGCGTGCCGGGAGGAGATCTTCGGCCCGGTGCTGGTGGCGATGCCGTTTCGCGATGAGGAGGCGCTCATCCGCGAGGCCAACGACTCGGTTTACGGCCTGGCGGCGGGGATCTGGACGCGCGATACCGGGCGCGCGCTGCGCTTAAGCGAGCAGCTTGAGGCGGGCACGGTGTGGATCAACACCTACAAAGTGTTTGCGATTTCGACCCCGTTCGGGGGCTTTAAAGAGAGCGGCCTGGGCCGCGAGAAGGGCATTCAGGGGCTGAAGGCCTGGATGCAGCAAAAGAGCATTTATCAGGCGACGGGTAACAGCGTCAACCACTGGTGCGACTGAGAAAGGGTGAGCAATGAGCGAAATGATAACCGTCGGCGACGCCATCGCCAGAACGCTGGAGCAGTATCAGGTTGAGGCCATCTACGGCGTCATCTCCATTCACAACCTGCCGATCGCGGATGCGGTCGGGCAGCGCGGCAAGATCCGCTTTGTGCCCGCGCGCGGCGAAGCGGGCTCCGTCACCATGGCCGACGCCCACGGGCGTTTTTCCGGCCTCGGCGTGGCGCTGACCAGCACCGGCGCGGGGGCGGGTAACGCGGTAGGCGCGCTGGTGGAGGCGATGAATGCCTGCACGCCGCTTCTGCATTTAACCGGTCAGGTAGAGAAAGCCTGGCTGGACGCCGACACCGGGTTTATTCACGAAACACGCGATCAGCTGACCTTCCTGAAGGCGAGCTCAAAGCGGGCGTACCGCATCAGCAACGCCAGCCAGGCGATAGCCATTCTGCATAAGGCGATTCAGGAGGCGCAGACGCCGCCGTGCGGGCCGGTCTCGGTGGAAATTCCGATCGATATTCAGGGCGCGAAAATTCCGCTGTCGCTGGTGACCGCGCCGCTTAAACCGGCGTCGGGGGCAAACGCTGATGCTGCCGTTGTCGATGCGCTGTGGGCGCAGCTGAAGCAGGCGAAACAGCCGCTGCTGTGGCTGGGTGGCGGAGCGCTGGGCTGCGCGGACGCGGTGAAAACGCTGGCGGATGCGGGCATCACCGTGATTTCCAGTACCCACGCACGGGGCGTGCTGCCGGACAGCCATCGCGCCAGCCTGCGGGCGTTCCACAACTCGCCGTCGGTTGAGGCGCTTATTTCGCAGTGTGATTTTACGCTGGTCGCCGGTTCACGCCTGCGCAGCAACGAGACTCGTTCCTGGACGCTGGAGCTACCGTCTCCACGCGTGCAGATTGATATCGATCCGGCGGCGGCGAGCCGTAACTACCTGATGGATAACACGCTGGTAGCCGACTGTTCAGCGCTGCTTGGCGCGCTGGCCGACAAGGTTCAGGGCCGTGAGTGGGGCAACGCCCAGTGGGACGCGCAGGTGCAGCAGGCGGTCTCGCAGGCTGAACAGGGCCTGCGCGAGCAGTGCGGCGCCTATGCGAAGCTTAACGACGCCATAGAAAAAGCCCTGCCGAAAGACGGCCTGCTGGTGCGCGATATCACCGTTTCCGGCAGCCTGTGGGGCAGCCGCCTGTTCCGCGCCAACGGTCCGCTGATGAACATACACTCTCTGGCCGGGGCGATTGGCATGGGCCTGCCGATGGCGATCGGCACCGCGATTGCCAACCCGCAGCGTAAGGTGGTGGGGCTGGTGGGCGACGGCGGCCTGAGCCTGAATTTAGGCGAGCTGGCGACTCTGGCGCAGGAGAAGGCCAACGTGACGCTGCTCATCATGAACGACGGAGGCTACGGCGTCATGCGCGGTATTCAGGATAAGTATTTTGGCGGGCGTCAGTACTTTAACGAGCTGCATACGCCGGACTTTACCCTGCTGGCGCAGGCGATAGGTTTACAGGCCTGGAGCGTTGAGCGGGCGGAGGACTTTGACGCGGTGATGACGGAGGCGCTGGCCATGCCGGGGCCGTCGGTAGTGGAAGTGCGGATGGGGCAAATTGGCGCCCTGAAGTTTGCCGGGCCGCCGCAAAAAACGCTGTACTGATCCGGGAAGCCCGGTGGCGCGGCGCGCACCGGGCAGATGTGACGTTATTTAATACCGTCTGCCGCCATGCGGTCGCGAATATGCTGCGCACGTTCAACGGAGGCCGGGTGATCGTCAAACATGGAGCTCTGACGGCCTTCTTCCAGCTTCGCCAGCTTTTCGAAGCTGGTAGCTAAACCCGATGGATTAATGCCGCGCTTGCGCAACAGATCGTAAGAGTAGTCATCCGCTTCCGACTCCTGACGCTGGGAGAACTGGGAGTTCACCAGTTTCTCGCCCACGTCGCCAAGCTGCGACTGGGACAGGCTGCCGACAATACCGCCCGCAGAGGCGGCCGCTGCACGAACGGCGTTGGTGCCCAGCGCAACCTGCATTCCCTTCTTCACGTGACCCAGGGCTACGTGACCCATTTCATGGCCGATCACCGCCTCAACTTCGTTGTCGGTCATCATGTCCATCAGGCCGCTGTACACGCGGATACAGCCGTTGGCCATTGCGAAAGCGTTCACGTCTTTCGCCATGTACACCTTGTAGTTCACCGGCTGACCGTTAATGTTGTCGCCCAGTGCGGAAGCAATCTTATTCAGACGCTGCGTATAGGTGCTGTTAGCCGGGGCAAGCGTAGCTTTTCCGTCCATATCCTTACAGGCCTGATCGCTCAGCGCTTTGACCTGCGCATCGCTCAGGGAGTAGGCCTGAAAAGCTTCTGCGCCTGAGGTCATCAGGCCGTTAGAATCCATATTCTGACAGCCGCTTAGCAGGAGCGTTGTTCCCACAGCCAGCCCTATTGCACGCATTTTCATGATGTGGTTTCCGTACTTGTTAATCTGAATTAATTCCGAAAATTGCACCGCCAGCGAAGCCGGTGTCGGGCTAAGTATAAGGAATATCTACAGCGGCGGGCGAGCAGATTGCGCAACATGCGAGCATGATCCAGAGATTTCTTAAGCAGCAAAAGAATGCTCCATGTACATGCCCTGCGGCTTGGGTTACATTGTTGGCACTTTTTTCCGGCGTAGCCCAAAACGCGCTGTCGTCAAGGGCATGGCCTTTAACAGTCCGATCTGGAGTTAAAATGTCCTCACGTAAAGAGCTTGCTAATGCTATTCGTGCGCTGAGCATGGACGCAGTACAGAAAGCCAAATCCGGCCACCCGGGCGCCCCTATGGGCATGGCTGACATCGCCGAAGTCCTGTGGCGTGATTTCCTGAACCATAACCCGCAGAACCCGGCATGGGCTGACCGCGACCGTTTCGTGCTGTCCAACGGCCACGGCTCTATGCTGATCTATAGCCTGCTGCACCTCACCGGCTACGATCTGCCAATCGAAGAGCTGAAAAACTTCCGTCAGCTGCACTCCAAAACTCCAGGTCACCCGGAAGTAGGCTACACCGCTGGCGTTGAAACCACCACCGGCCCGCTGGGCCAGGGCATCGCGAATGCCGTTGGTATGGCGATTGCTGAGAAAACCCTGGCGGCACAGTTCAACCGTCCTGGTCACGACATCGTTGACCACTTCACCTACGCGTTCATGGGCGACGGCTGCATGATGGAAGGCATTTCTCACGAAGTGTGCTCCCTGGCAGGCACCCTGAAGCTGGGCAAACTGGTGGCGTTCTACGACGACAACGGTATCTCCATCGACGGTCACGTTGAAGGCTGGTTCACTGACGACACCGCAGCACGTTTCGAAGCTTACGGCTGGCACGTTGTGCGTGGCGTTGATGGCCACGATGCTGACTCGATTAAACGTGCGGTTGAAGAAGCACGCGCCGTGACCGACAAGCCGTCCCTGCTGATGTGCAAAACCATCATCGGCTTCGGTTCTCCGAACAAAGCGGGCACTCACGATTCCCACGGCGCACCGCTGGGCGACGCGGAAATCGCGCTGACCCGTGAGCAGCTTGGCTGGAAATACCCTGCCTTCGAAATCCCGTCTGAAATCTACGCTCAGTGGGATGCGAAAGAAGTGGGCCAGGCGAAAGAAGCGGCCTGGAACGAGAAGTTCGCGGCTTACGCGAAGGCCTTCCCTCAGGAAGCGGCTGAATTCACCCGTCGTATGAAAGGCGATATGCCGTCTGACTTCGACGCGAAAGCGAACGAGTTCATCGCGAAGCTGCAGGCGAACCCGTCTAAGATCGCCAGCCGTAAAGCGTCTCAGAATGCGATCGAAGCCTTCGGTCCTCTGCTGCCTGAATTCCTCGGCGGCTCCGCTGACCTTGCGCCATCTAACCTGACCCTGTGGTCTGGCTCTAAGCCAATCAACGAAGATACTGCCGGTAACTACATCCATTACGGTGTACGTGAGTTCGGTATGACCGCGATTGCCAACGGTATCTCCCTGCACGGTGGTTTCCTGCCGTACACCTCTACCTTCCTGATGTTCGTGGAATATGCACGTAACGCCGTGCGTATGGCCGCGCTGATGAAACAGCGTCAGGTGATGGTCTACACCCACGACTCCATCGGTCTGGGCGAAGATGGCCCAACTCACCAGCCGGTAGAGCAGGTTGCCTCCCTGCGTGTGACCCCGAACATGAGCACGTGGCGTCCATGTGACCAGGTTGAATCCGCGGTGGCGTGGAAATACGGCGTTGAGCGTCAGGACGGCCCGACCGCGCTGATCCTCTCCCGTCAGAACCTGGCGCAGCAGGAACGTACGCCAGAGCAGCTGGCGAACATCGCCCGCGGTGGTTACGTGCTGAAAGATTGCGCAGGCCAGCCTGAGCTGATCTTCATCGCGACCGGTTCTGAAGTTGAACTGGCGGTTGCAGCATGGGAAAAACTGACTGCCGAAGGCGTTAAGGCGCGCGTGGTCTCCATGCCGTCTACCGACGCGTTCGATAAGCATGATGCGGCTTACCGTGAATCCGTACTGCCGAAAGCGGTTACCGCTCGCGTGGCAGTGGAAGCGGGCATCGCTGACTACTGGTTCAAATACGTTGGCCTGAACGGTGCAATCGTCGGTATGACCACCTTCGGTGAGTCTGCTCCGGCTGAACTGCTGTTCGAAGAGTTCGGCTTCACCGTTGAGAACGTCGTCGCGAAAGCGAAAGAACTGCTGTAATGGTTTGTACGGTGCGGGCTGATGCCCTCACCCCGACCCTCTCCCTGGGAGAGGGTGCAAACGCTAAAAACGGTAACCCTCGGGTTACCGTTTTGCGTTTACGTCGCCGTAAATTATTCCATCTAAAATGTGACGCAAGTCATATAGCTGGCTTATTGCTCTGGACAGCCATTCCTTTTATTCCCCGATTCGCTTATTCTTGCTGAAGCGTTTCAGTCGATTAAATGTTCGACAATTGACCAATCAATCGCAGTTTGTAATAGCAAAGATTCCCCTTCGGGCGTAGCTGGATTACTCTTTCAGCCACCTCAAACTCAGGGATAGCTTTGCAGGAGATCTATGACCGTACGCGTAGCGATTAATGGCTTCGGTCGCATCGGGCGCAACGTGGTTCGTGCTTTATATGAATCCGGGCGTCGTGCGGAAATAACCGTGGTGGCAATCAATGAACTGGCGGATGCTGCGGGCATGGCGCATTTGTTGAAATATGACACCAGCCACGGACGCTTTGCCTGGGACGTTCGCCAGGAAAGAGACCAGCTGTTTGTCGGTGACGATGCCATCCGCGTGCTGCACGAGCGCGGTATTGACGGGCTACCCTGGCGAGAGCTGGGCGTGGACGTGGTGCTGGACTGTACCGGCGTGTACGGTAACCGCGAACATGGCGAAGCGCATCTTAATGCTGGCGCAAAAAAAGTCCTGTTCTCTCATCCCGGCAGTAACGACCTCGACGCCACCGTCGTGTTTGGCGTTAACCAGCACGAGCTGCAAGCCGAACACCGCATTGTCTCCAACGCCTCCTGCACTACCAACTGCATTATTCCGGTCATTAAACTGTTAGACGATGCGTATGGCATTGAATCCGGCACAGTGACCACGATTCACTCCGCCATGCACGATCAGCAGGTTATCGACGCCTACCACCCGGATTTACGACGCACTCGCGCGGCGAGTCAGTCAATCATACCGGTGGATACGAAGCTGGCAGCCGGGATCACCCGTATTTTCCCGCAGTTTAACGACCGTTTTGAAGCGATTGCCGTGCGTGTTCCGACGATAAACGTCACCGCAATCGATCTTAGCGTGACGGTGAAAAAATCGGTAAAAGCCTGTGAAGTCAACCTGTTGCTGCAAAAAGCGGCACAGGGTGCATTTCATGGTATAGTTGACTATACGGAATTACCGTTGGTCTCAGTAGATTTTAACCACGACCCGCACAGCGCCATCGTGGATGGCACGCAGACGCGAGTCAGTGGTGCACACCTCATCAAGACGCTGGTCTGGTGTGATAACGAATGGGGCTTTGCTAACCGAATGCTCGACACCACGTTAGCAATGGCCGCAAAAGGTTTCAGGTAGAGCGCACCTTGCGCTTGCAAAACTTTAAGAATCAACGAGAGGATTCACCATGTCTGTAATTAAGATGACCGATCTGGATCTGGCAGGTAAACGCGTTTTCATCCGTGCCGATCTGAACGTACCGGTTAAAGATGGCAAAGTGACCAGCGACGCGCGTATTCGTGCATCTCTGCCAACCATTGAACTGGCTCTGAAGCAGGGCGCTAAAGTGATGGTCACCTCCCACCTGGGCCGTCCAACTGAAGGCGAGTACAACGAAGAGTTCTCTCTGCTGCCGGTTGTTAATTACCTGAAAGACAAACTGTCCAACCCGGTTCGCCTGGTGAAAGATTACCTGGACGGCGTTGAAGTTGCCGAAGGCGAGCTGGTTGTTCTGGAAAACGTTCGCTTCAACAAAGGCGAAAAGAAAGACGACGAAACCCTGTCCAAGAAATACGCTGCACTGTGTGACGTATTCGTAATGGATGCATTCGGTACGGCTCACCGTGCTCAGGCGTCTACCCACGGTATCGGTAAATTCGCTGACGTAGCTTGTGCTGGTCCTCTGCTGGCTGACGAACTGGAAGCACTGGGCAAAGCGCTGAAAGAGCCTGCTCGTCCAATGGTCGCCATTGTTGGCGGTTCTAAAGTTTCTACCAAACTGACCGTTCTGGATTCCCTGTCCAAAATCGCTGACCAGCTGATCGTTGGCGGTGGTATCGCGAACACCTTCGTTGCTGCTCAAGGCCACAACGTGGGTAAATCCCTGTACGAAGCTGACCTGGTTGACGAAGCAAAACGTCTGCTGGGTACCTGTGATATCCCGGTTCCAACTGACGTTCGCGTTGCGACCGAGTTCTCCGAAACCGCTACCGCGACCCTGAAATCTGTAAACGACATCAAAGATGAAGAGCAGATCCTGGACCTGGGCGACGTTTCTGCACAGAAACTGGCTGAAATCCTGAAAAACGCAAAAACTATCCTGTGGAACGGTCCAGTTGGCGTGTTCGAATTCCCGAACTTCCGCAAAGGGACTGAAATCGTTGCTAACGCTATCGCAGACAGCGAAGCGTTCTCTATCGCAGGCGGTGGTGACACCCTGGCAGCTATCGACCTGTTCGGTATCGCTGACAAGATCTCCTACATCTCCACTGGTGGCGGCGCATTCCTCGAATTCGTGGAAGGCAAAGTACTGCCAGCAGTAGCAATGCTCGAAGAGCGCGCTAAGAAGTAAGCCATTCAGGGGCAGGGAAACCTGCCCAATTTTCAGCGCGCTTATAAGAGCTCGCACCTTTTCTAACGGCCGAAGATACAGGACTAAGCAACATGTCTAAAATTTTTGATTTCGTAAAACCTGGCGTTATCACTGGTGATGACGTACAGAAAGTGTTCCAGGTAGCTAAAGAAAACAACTTCGCTCTGCCAGCAGTAAACTGCGTAGGTACCGACTCCATCAACGCCGTACTGGAAACCGCTGCGAAAGTGAAAGCACCGGTTATCGTTCAGTTCTCTAACGGCGGCGCTGCGTTCATCGCAGGTAAAGGCGTGAAAACTGACGTTCCTCAGGGTGCTGCAATCCTGGGTGCTATCTCTGGTGCGCACCACGTACACCAGATGGCTGAGCACTACGGTGTTCCGGTTATCCTGCACACTGACCACTGCGCGAAGAAACTGCTGCCGTGGATCGACGGTCTGCTGGACGCGGGTGAAAAACACTTCGCTGCAACCGGTAAGCCGCTGTTCTCTTCTCACATGATCGACCTGTCTGAAGAGTCTCTGGAAGAGAACATCGAGATCTGCTCTAAGTACCTGGCGCGTATGTCCAAAATGGGCATGACCCTGGAAATCGAACTGGGCTGCACCGGCGGTGAAGAAGACGGCGTGGACAACAGCCACATGGACGCTTCCGCTCTGTACACCCAGCCAGAAGACGTTGATTACGCTTACACCGAACTGAGCAAAATCAGCCCGCGCTTCACCATCGCAGCGTCCTTCGGTAACGTGCACGGCGTTTACAAACCAGGTAACGTGGTTCTGACCCCAACTATCCTGCGTGATTCTCAGGAATACGTTTCCAAAAAACACAACCTGCCGCACAACAGCCTGAACTTCGTCTTCCACGGCGGTTCCGGTTCTTCTGCTCAGGAAATCAAAGATTCCGTAAGCTACGGCGTAGTGAAAATGAACATCGATACCGACACCCAATGGGCGACCTGGGACGGTATCCTGCAATACTACAAAACCAACGAAGCTTACCTGCAGGGCCAGCTGGGCAACCCGAAAGGCGAAGACCAGCCGAACAAGAAATACTACGATCCACGCGTATGGCTGCGCGCTGCGCAGACGTCCATGGTGACCCGTCTGGAGCAGGCATTCAAAGAACTGAACGCCATCGACGTTCTGTAATTTGAGCTGCTAACAGCACATCAGAAGGCCCGCAACTGCGGGCCTTTTTTTTATGTTTTTTCAATATCCTGCAACACCTGGTTTTGTGATCTGTTTGGCAATACCTGGCTTTTTGTTTACCCTTTACTGACCTGCCTGTCTCCATGTGGGATGGATTTTGTGGTTTGGTTTAGCATAAGGATAAATGAATGGAAGATCTCGGTGTAGTAGATGGCATTAACAACGCGGGAACCTGGCTGGTGCGCAACCAGGCGCTGCTGCTGAGTTATGCGGTAAATATCGTCGCGGCAATCGCGATCGTTATCGTGGGTATGATCGTGGCGCGCGTCGTGTCCAATGCAATTAATCGTGTCATGCTCGCTCGTCATATTGATGCGACGGTGGCCGACTTCCTCTCCGCGCTGGTGCGTTACGGCATCATTGCCTTTACGCTGATTGCGGCGTTAGGCCGCGTGGGCGTGCAGACTGCATCCGTTATCGCAGTGCTCGGTGCGGCCGGTCTTGCCATCGGTCTGGCGTTGCAAGGGTCGCTTTCGAACCTGGCGGCAGGCGTACTGCTGGTGACCTTCCGTCCGTTCCGCTCCGGTGAATATGTCGATCTGGGCGGTATTGCCGGCACCGTGTTGCAGGTGCAGATTTTCTCCACCACCCTGCGTACCGTCGATGGTCGTATTGTGGTGATCCCGAACGGGAAAATCATTGCGGGCAACATCATTAACTTTTCCCGCGAACCGGTGCGCCGCAATGAGCTGATCATCGGTGTGGCATACGATTCAGATATCGAGCAGGTAAAGTCGCTGATTACCAACATCATTGCTTCTGACGATCGCATTCTGAAGGATCGCGAGCAGACCGTTCGTCTGAACGAGCTGGGCGCGTCATCCATCAACTTCGTGGTGCGCATCTGGAGCAAAAGCAGCGATCTGCAAAACGTTTACTGGGACGTGCTGGAGCGCATCAAGCGTGACTTCGACGCTAACGGCATCAGCTTCCCGTACCCGCAGATGGATGTAAACCTCAAGCGCGAAAAAGCAGCCGAGTAATCCGCATTCCCTCAGGCCCGGTAGCGTTAGCGCCACCGGGCTTTTTTTAAATTAGTTCTCCTAATACCCAATTAATATTATCAATTTCCTCTAATGACGTTCGCGCAGTATAGTCTGCTTCCGGAACAACTCTGTGAGAACGATGTCATGTTATCTTATTATTTTCAGGGGCTTGCGTTAGGCGCGGCCATGATCCTTCCACTGGGCCCACAAAACGCGTTCGTGATGAATCAGGGCATTCGCCGCCAGTACCATCTGATGATTGCTCTGCTGTGCGCGGTGAGCGATCTGCTGCTGATTTGTGCCGGGATTTTTGGCGGCAGCGCCCTGCTGATGCAGTCGCCGTGGCTGCTGGCGCTGGTCACCTGGGGCGGCGTGGCGTTTCTGCTCGGGTACGGATTTGGTGCCCTGAAAACCGCCATGAGCAGCAGTATTGAACTGGCGAGCGCCGAGGTGATGAAGCAGGGGCGCTGGAAAATAATCGCCACCATGCTCGCCGTGACCTGGCTGAACCCGCACGTTTATCTAGATACGTTTGTGGTGCTGGGCAGCCTGGGCGGCCAGCTGGACGTTGAGCCGAAGCGCTGGTTTGCGCTCGGCACGGTCAGCGCCTCTTTTCTCTGGTTCTTCGGCCTGGCGATCCTGGCGGCATGGCTGGCGCCGCGGCTGCGTACCGCCAAAGCGCAGCGCATAATTAATACGCTGGTAGGGCTGGTGATGTGGTTTATTGCTTTCCAGCTGGCGAAAGAGGGCATTCATCATGTACAGGGATTGTTCAACTAAGCGTTTGTCTTATGGACATCTGAACAAGACCCGCTAAGCTTGCTGGCATGAGCCCTGTTGTTGGGGCACTCTTCGCAACATGGAGGAATGACAGTGAAGTTTAAGGTGATGGCCCTGGCGGCATTAGTAAGTTTAGGTTCGGTGTCGGTGCAGGCGAATGAACTGCCGAACGGCCCGCACATCGTCACTTCAGGCACCGCAAGCGTGGATGCGGTACCGGATGTTGCAACCCTGGCAATTGAAGTGAACGTGGCTGCGAAAGATGCGGCTTCCGCCAAGAAACAGGCAGACGATCGTGTTGCGCAATACCTCTCATTCCTGGAACAGAACGGTATCGCTAAAAAAGATATCAGCTCTGCGAACCTGCGTACCCAGCCGGATTACGACTACCAGAACGGCAAAAGCATTCTGAAAGGCTATCGTGCCGTGCGTACGGTCGAAGTGACCCTGCGCCAGCTTGATAAGCTCAACTCACTGCTGGACGGCGCGCTGAAGGCAGGGCTGAACGAAATTCGTTCCGTCTCGCTGGGCGTTGCGCAACCGGAAAAATATAAAGACGAAGCGCGTAAAGCGGCGATTAACGACGCGATTCATCAGGCGGAACAGCTGGCAGCCGGCTTCAAGAGCAAGCTCGGTCCGGTTTACAGCGTGCGTTACCACGTCTCTAACTACCAGCCAAGCCCGATGGTTCGGATGATGAAGGCTGACGCCGCGCCGGTATCCGCTCAGGAAACCTATGAGCAGCCGACCATTCAGTTCGACGATCAGGTGGATGTAGTGTTCCAGCTGGAGCCAACTCAACCTCAGCAAACTGAGGCGGCTAAGGCGCAATAATTTGCCCTCACCTAAACCCTCTCCCCTTGGGAGAGGGAATTCAGACGATTAATCCTGCCTCAACACCTTGTGCCCAAACGCCAGCAGCGCGTCGGTGACGTTGCGCATCATGCGGCTTTCCGGCGCAAAACGGTGCCAGTACAGCATCCGGCGCTGATACAGCCCCGGCGTTAAGTCAATCAGCTCACCGCTTTTTAACTCTTTCTCTATCTGCAAATGCGGGATCATGCAGCAGGTGGTTCCCTGACGCGCCAGCTGCACGAAGGCTTCGGACGAATTGACGATATGGCACGGCACGCTGCCCGGCGGCAGGTCGAAGTTTTGCTGCAGGAAGGCCTGGTGCATATCGTCCAGATGGTCAAACGCCACGGCAGGAGCTTTCAGCAGCGCGGCACGGGTCACGCCGTTCGGGAAGTAGCGCTCGGCAAAGGCTTTAGAGCCTACGAACAGGTAGTCCAGCGCGCCCAGCTGATCGACCAGGCAGCTTGGCAGCGCCTGAGGCTGGATACTGACGGCACCAACCACTTCACCGCGACGCAGCCGCTCCTGGGTGCGGGTTTCATCTTCAACCTGGAGATTCAGGCGGATCGGGGAGTCGGCCAGCACCGGCGCAAGAGCCGGCAGCAGCCAGGTTGCCAGGCTGTCGGCGTTCACCGCCAGCGACAGCAGTAGCGGCGTAGACCCGGTCTGCTCATCGCCCAGCCACTCGTCTTCCAGCAGTTCAACCTGGCGCAGCAGGGCGAGGAGCTTTTGCCCTTGCTCCGTTGGACGCGGCGGCACGGTACGCACCAGCAGCGGCTGTCCGAACATGTTTTCAAGCTGTTTGATACGCTGTGATACGGCGGACTGGGTGATGCACAGCTTCTGCGCCGCGCGCTCAAAACCGCGTTCACGAATAACTGCATCAAGTGCCTGTAGTGTTCTGTAGTCCGGACGTTTCATTGCTCTGGCTGACTCCTTAATTTTGCTTAATCTGCACTATGACACAATTTTCCCTTCGTGGCAGACGAAATCCATTCGACGTGTTCTATAATGCGCCCTGAGTTTTCACACCACAGGCATAACGATCATGACGCAGGATGAACTGAAAAAAGCAGTAGGATGGGCCGCTCTCCAGTACGTACAGCCGGGTACCATTGTCGGTGTTGGTACGGGGTCGACGGCGGCACACTTTATCGATGCACTCGGCACGATGAAGGGGCAGATCGAGGGCGCGGTTTCCAGCTCCGATGCTTCCACGGAAAAGCTGAAAAGCCTCGGCATTACCGTTTTCGATCTTAACGAAGTGGATCGTCTGGGGATTTACGTTGATGGCGCGGATGAAATCAACGGCCACATGCAGATGATCAAAGGCGGCGGCGCGGCGCTGACCCGTGAAAAGATCATCGCCTCCGTAGCGGACAAATTTATCTGCATCGCAGACGCCTCCAAGCAGGTCGACATTCTGGGTAATTTCCCGCTGCCGGTCGAAGTGATCCCTATGGCGCGCAGCGCCGTGGCGCGCGCGCTGGTGAAGCTGGGCGGCCGTCCGGAATACCGCCAGGGCGTGGTGACCGATAACGGCAACGTGATCCTCGACGTTCACGGTCTCGAGATCCTCGACGCGATCGCGCTGGAGAATGCGATTAACGGCATCCCGGGCGTCGTAACCGTAGGGCTATTTGCCAACCGTGGCGCGGACGTGGCGCTGATCGGCACGGCTGACGGCGTGAAAACCATCGTAAAATGATCTGACGGGGGGAGCTCTCCCCCCGCTAAAAAAATTTTGAAACGCTAAATTCGGTGACTTGTGTCACGTTTTTCCGCCTCTTTTGCCGATCCTGCCACGTTCATAAATTTCCACAGCATTTTCCTCTGTCATTTTGCTCTGTATGACTTTTCTTCAGAGTGCCGACGCAAACGTTCATATTGCTGCAATAGTTTTTTTTGATATGTTGGCTGTACGGGATTTATATCCAGCACAACATCAGTTCAGATAAAAACAGGGTCGGGTAAATGGCAAAGGTATCACTGGAGAAAGACAAGATTAAATTCCTGCTGGTCGAGGGCGTGCACCAGAAAGCGCTCGATAGCCTTCGTGCGGCGGGTTATACCAACATCGAATTTCACAAAGGCGCGCTGGACTCGGAAGAGCTGAAAGCGTCCATCCGTGATGCCCATTTCATTGGCCTGCGATCCCGAACCCAACTGACTGAAGACGTTATTGCCGCGGCGGAAAAGCTGGTGGCGATCGGCTGTTTCTGCATCGGCACCAACCAGGTGGACCTGAATGCTGCCGCAAAACGCGGTATCCCGGTCTTTAACGCCCCGTTCTCCAACACCCGTTCCGTGGCGGAGCTGGTCATTGGCGAGCTGCTGCTGCTGCTGCGCGGCATACCGGAAGCTAACGCCAAAGCACACCGCGGCGTGTGGAACAAGCTGGCGTCCGGCTCCTACGAAGCGCGTGGTAAAAAGCTGGGGATTATCGGTTACGGCCACATTGGTACGCAGCTCGGTATTCTGGCGGAATCTCTCGGTATGCACGTGTTTTTCTACGATATCGAAAGCAAGCTGCCGCTGGGTAACGCGACGCAGGTGCAGCATCTGTCTGACCTGCTGAACATGAGCGACGTGGTCAGCCTGCACGTGCCGGAAAACGCCTCCACCAAAAACATGATGGGCGCGGAAGAGCTGGCGCTGATGAAGCCGGGCTCGCTGCTGATCAACGCCGCGCGCGGCACGGTGGTCGATATTCCTGCGCTGTGCGATGCGCTGAAGCGTAAGCATCTGGCGGGGGCGGCTATCGACGTATTCCCGACGGAGCCTGCCACCAACAGCGATCCGTTCACCTCTCCGCTGTGCGAGTTCGACAACGTGATCCTGACGCCGCACATCGGTGGGTCAACTCAGGAAGCGCAGGAGAATATCGGCCTGGAAGTGGCGGGTAAGCTGAGCAAATACTCCGATAACGGTTCAACGCTCTCTGCGGTGAACTTCCCGGAGGTGTCTCTGCCGCTGCACGGCGGTCGCCGCCTGCTGCACATCCACGAGAACCGTCCGGGCGTGCTGACCGCCATCAACCAGATCTTTGCCGAGCAGGGCGTAAACATTGCCGCACAGTATCTGCAAACCAACTCGCAGATGGGCTACGTGGTAATTGATATTGAAGCGGATGAAGACATCGCGGAAAAAGCGCTGCAGAGCATGAAGACCATTCCGGGAACGATTCGCGCGCGTCTGCTTTATTGATATGTGAGGTTTGATGCCCTCACCCCATCCCTCTCCCACAGGGAGAGGGCGAAAATATCAAAAACGGTAACTGGCGTTACCGTTTTGCTTTTACCTCCACTCCCACAGCTTCGACGGCGTCACCACCGCCGGCAGCGGAATATCCCACTTCTCAACGGGCAAGGCTTCTACAGCCTGGCAGTCATGCGCATAACCCACCGGCTGCAGGCCATACTGCTGCCAGTTTTGCAGCGTTCTGTCATAGAACCCGCCGCCCATGCCTAATCGCTGACCCTGCTCATCAAACGCCACCAGCGGCACGACCAGCACGTCCAGCTCAGCCAGCGGCAGCACGTCGCGCACGTCGAGTCTGGGTTCGGTAATTTTCAGACGATTTACCACCAGCTCGCTGTGCGGATGGTAGTGCAAAAACAGGAGATGGCTTTTGCTGAACGGATGCAGCACCGGCAGGTACACCCGCTTTCCGGCGCGCCAGAGCTGGTCGATAAGCGGTTGGGTATCCAGCTCGCCGTCAAACGAGAGAAACAGCGCGACCGTGTTTGCCATCACTACAGGCGGATAGGCCATCATACGGGCGGCGGCCTGCTGGGCAAAATGCGCTTGCCGATCGGGAGTTAACGCGCGGCGGCGTTGACGAATGAGCTGACGAATGTCCTGGCGTGAAGCAGAAACTTCAGGGAATTGAGTCATGGTAGTCGGTAGAAGAAAAGAGAGGGAATCTCCGAGATGCCGCCGCAGGCTGTAACCCTTGAACCCTTGGTTCAAGGTGAATGTGTCGTCATAGTTTTAAGGCTTCTCGGACGAACCGAGCATGCTCACCAACCATGGAGCGCCACATTCTTGTGGTATGAAATATCGGCTCAGGGGACTGGCCCGCTTGCGAACATCTCAGAGAAATTTTGTCTTCACAGTTACTCTACCATAGTCAACTGCGAAGTGTTATTCAAACTTTGGTCCCGATCTTTCGGGATTGCGACCTTGATCAAGCAATGCCTGTTCTATGGTCTGCTGGAGCATTTTAATGCGCTGCTCCATGCTGGCCGCGTAGTCGCGGGTCTTCGCTTTTTCCTGAGTCAGTTCATAGCTGATGTTCAACGCGGCGATGAAAACCAGCTGCTCAGTATTTGTGACTCTAGTGCGTTCTTTTAGATCTTGCAACCGCTGATTCAAATCGTCCGCAGCCTGATTCAAAGCATCCCTTTGTTCAGGCGGACAATTCACTCGCAGTGAACGGCCAAAAATCTGGAGATCGACGGGTTGTGCAGACATGCCACCTTCCTGCTGATTGACTGCGCTGCCTTCGCTTACTGCCCCGTGGGCTGCGAAGGGGCGACACTATAGCTACCCTGATGTGAAGATACAAGCCCTTTTCTGGTATCACCAGGGTCCAAAGTGGTAGCATATCATGAATATCCTCCCTTTGATGACGAATGCGTATGTCTATACAGAACGAAATGCCTGGTTACAAGGATTTAAGCCAGTTACTGAACCAGCAGGGAGTCGGTTTAACCCCTGCCGAAATGCACGGTCTGATCAGCGGCATACTGTGCGGCGGAAACAGCGACAGTTCATGGCAGCCGCTGATCCACGACCTCACGAACGAAGGGCTGGCGTTTGGCCACGAACTGGCGGAAGCGCTGCGTAAAATGCACGCCGCAACCAGCGACTCCCTGGAAGACGATGGCTTTCTTTTTCAGCTTTATCTGCCTGAAGGCGATGACGTCAGCGTGTTCGATCGCGCCGATGCGCTCGCGGGCTGGGTAAACCACTATCTGCTTGGCCTCGGCGTAACCCAGCCTAAACTTGATAAAGTGACCGGCGAAGCGGGTGAGGCGATTGACGATCTGCGTAATATCGCCCAGCTCGGCTACGACGAGGACGAAGATCAGGAAGAGCTGGAGATGTCTCTCGAAGAGATCATCGAGTATGTTCGCGTGGCGTCTCTGCTGTGCCACGACAACTTTACGCGCTCGCAGCCGACCGCGCCGGAAGTTCGCAAGCCAACATTACATTAAGAACAATAACGCACAGGAGGGTGTCATGGTTATCTCCAGTCAAGAATATTCTCGCCGTCGTCAGGCGCTGCTGGCCACAATGCAGCCGGGAAGCGCTGCCCTGATTTTTGCCGCGCCGGAAGTGACGCGAAGCGCGGACAGCGAATACCCCTATCGCCAGAGCAGCGATTTCTGGTACTTCACGGGTTTCAACGAGCCGGAAGCGGTACTGGTGCTGATTAAGAGCAATGACACCCATAACCACAGCGTGATTTTTAACCGCGTCCGCGATTTAACGGCTGAAATCTGGTTTGGTCGTCGCCTGGGGCAAGAGGCGGCACCGGAAAAGCTGGGCGTTGACCGCGCGCTGGCCTTCAGTGAAATCAACCAGCAGCTCTATCAGCTGCTCAACGGGCTCGACGTGCTCTACCACGCTCAGGGCGAATATGCCTATGCGGATGAGATTGTTTTCACCGCGCTGGACAAGCTGCGTAAAGGCTCGAGGCAGAATCTCTCGGCGCCCGCTACGCTCATCGACTGGCGTCCGGTGGTGCACGAGATGCGCCTGTTCAAGTCAGAAGAAGAACTTAACGTGATGCGCCGCGCGGGCGAAATCAGCGCGCTGGCGCATACCCGGGCCATGGAAAAGTGCCGTCCCGGCATGTTCGAGTACCAGCTTGAAGGCGAAATTCACCATGAATTTAACCGCCACGGCGCGCGCTTCCCGTCCTACAACACCATCGTTGGCGGCGGGGAAAACGGCTGCATCCTGCACTACACCGAAAACGAAAGTGAGCTGCGCGACGGCGATCTGGTGCTGATTGACGCCGGGTGCGAATATCAGGGTTATGCAGGGGACATCACCCGCACCTTCCCGGTAAACGGCAAATTCACCCCCGCGCAGCGCGAAATCTATGACATCGTGCTGGAGTCTCTGGAGACCGCGCTGACGCTGTTCCGTCCGGGCACCTCTATCCAGGACGTCACGGGTGAGGTGGTGCGCATCATGATTACCGGGCTGGTTAAGCTCGGCATTCTGCAAGGCGATGTGGATGCCCTCATCGCTGAAAACGCCCATCGCCCGTACTTTATGCACGGCCTGAGCCACTGGCTGGGGCTGGACGTGCATGACGTGGGTGCATACGGTCAGGACCGTTCGCGCCTGCTGGAGCCTGGCATGGTGCTGACCGTCGAGCCGGGGCTGTACATCGCGCCGGATGCCGACGTGCCGGAACCGTATCGCGGGATTGGCATTCGTATCGAAGACGACATCGTCATCACCGAAACCGGTAACGAAAACCTGACCGCGACCGTTGTAAAAAAAGCCGAGGAGATCGAGGCGCTGATGGCGGCGGCACGCGTATGAGCGTGATCATCGTTGGCGGAGGCATGACCGGCGCTACCCTGGCGCTGGCCATTTCGCACTTAACCAAAGGCCAGCTTCCGGTGCATCTCGTCGAGGCGGTTGCGCCGCAGGCGAGCGACCATCCTGGTTTCGATGCTCGCGCCATCGCGCTGGCGCAGGGAACCTGCCAGCAGCTGTCGCGCATCGGGATCTGGCAGGCGATAGCGGATTGCGCAACGGCGATCCGCACCGTTCACGTCAGCGATCGCGGTCATGCCGGGTTCGTGACGCTGGACGCGCACGACTACCGGATAGCGGCGCTGGGGCAGGTCGTGGAGCTGCATGACGTGGGGCTGAGGCTGTTCCGTCTGTTACAGGACGCGCCAGGCGTTACGCTGCACTGTCCGGCGCGCGTTGCCGGATTTAGCCGCCGTGACGAGGCCGTCAGCGTGACGCTGGACAACGGTACCACGCTTGAGGGGCAGCTGCTGGTGGCGGCGGATGGCTCACGCTCTGCGCTCGCCACGCAGTGCGGCGTTGAATGGCACACTCAGCCTTATGGCCAGGTGGCGGTCATCGCTAACGTCTCTACGGCGGGCGCGCATAACGGCAGGGCATTTGAGCGCTTTACGCAGCACGGCCCGCTGGCCATGCTGCCGATGTCGAACGGACGCTGTTCGCTGGTGTGGTGCCATGCTCAGGATAAGGCCGATGAGGTGCTCTCCTGGTCCGACGAACGTTTTTGTGCCGAGCTGCAAAAAGCCTTTGGCTGGCGGCTTGGGCGTATCACCCACGCGGGCAAGCGGGTGGTTTATCCGCTTTCGCTGACGACCGCATCGCAGACGGTTTCCCATCGCGTCGCCCTTGTCGGCAATGCCGCGCAGACGCTGCACCCCATCGCCGGGCAAGGCTTCAACCTTGGCCTGCGCGACGTAATGAGCCTGGCTGAGCTGCTGGCGCAGGCGTGGGGCGAACAGCGGGATTGTGGCGCATACTCAGTGCTGAGCCATTACCAGAAACGACGTGAGGGGGACAGAGCGGCGACCGTTAGCGTCACCGATGGCCTGGTCCACCTGTTTGCCAATCGCTGGGCGCCGTTAGTTGCGGGTCGCAACCTCGGGCTGATGGCGATGGAACTGTTCATTCCGGCACGTGACGTGCTGGCGCAGCGGACCCTGGGTTGGGTCGCGCGTTAAGGAGTAATCATCGTGCAAAATGTTGATGTCGCCATTGTTGGCGGCGGAATGGTAGGACTGGCGCTGGCCTGTGGCTTACAGGGCAGCGGCCTGCGCGTGGCCGTGCTTGAGCAAAAAGCGCCGCAGCCCGTGGCGCAGGATGCACCGCCGGAGCTGCGCGTCTCGGCGATCAATGCGGCCAGCGAAAAGTTACTGACGCACCTCGGCGTCTGGTCTGAGATCGTGGCGCAGCGCGCCAGCTGCTATCACGGCATGGAAGTGTGGGACAAAGACAGCTTTGGCCGCATCGCGTTTGACGATGAAAGCATGGGCTATAGCCACCTTGGGCACATCGTCGAGAACGCGGTGATCCACCACGCGCTGTGGCGCAAAGCGCAGCAGTGCAGCGACGTCACCCTTATCGCTCCCGCCACGCTTCAGCAGGTGGCATGGGGCGAAAACGACGCGTTTCTGACGCTGGAAAGCGGCGACATGCTGACCGCGCGTCTGGTGGTGGGGGCCGACGGCGCAAATTCCTGGCTGCGTAACAAAGCGGATATTCCGCTGACCTTCTGGGATTACCGCCATCACGCGATGGTTGCCACGATCCGCACCGAAGAGCCGCACGGCGGCATCGCGCGCCAGATTTTCCACAACGACGGTATTCTGGCCTTCCTGCCGCTTGCCGATCCGCATCTGTGCTCCATCGTCTGGTCTCTGGTGCCGGAAAAAGCGCAGCAGATGCAGGAGGCGACGCCGGAGGCGTTCAGCCAGGCGCTGTGCGTGGCCTTTGATAACCGTCTGGGCCTGTGCACGCTTGAAAGCGAGCGTCAGGTGTTCCCGTTAACCGGCCGCTACGCGCGTCAGTTTGCGGCGCACCGTCTGGCCCTGGTGGGCGATGCGGCGCATACCATTCACCCGCTGGCCGGGCAGGGGGTTAACCTCGGCTTCATGGACGCGGCTGAGCTGGTTGACGAGCTGCGTCGTCTGCATCGTGAAGGTAAAGACATTGGTCAGCATCTTTATCTGCGCCGCTACGAGCGCAGCCGCAAGCACAGCGCGGCGATGATGCTGGCGGGCATGCAGGGCTTCCGCGAGCTGTTTGCCGGCGCGAACCCGGCGAAAAAACTGCTGCGCGATATCGGTCTGAAACTTGCTGATACCCTTCCGGGCGTCAAGCCACAGCTTCTTCGTCAGGCAATGGGCCTTAACGATCTGCCCGACTGGCTACGATAGTATTGACCCCCGTCACACTTTATTTTCCCGGCCTCCGCGCCGGGTGAATATCCTCGTTTGAAATAATCTAATTTCACCTCATTTTTCGCATTAGAAAATCTAATCTTACTATTTTTATGTTACGGAAATTCTGGCCGTTTTTCCGCACGAAATATCACCATCTGCTAAATCCTGTAAGAAGAATGTTAATTTTATGCGGGTTTAGTCGCATTTTGCCAGTCGATAACTCTGTAGGCTTTCCTGCGTTTTTTGGTCATAAGCTAATGTGATGACCCGCTTTACCTTATGGTTAACCGCCGGTTTCGGTGGTAAGTTCAGGTAAAAGAGAACGTTTGCGTCGGCTCCGGATGGCGAGGCCGACACCGGGTTTCACGGTGAATTTTTCAACGAGGAAAAGATGGCTCAACAGACTCCTTTGTACGAACAGCACGTGTTATGCGGCGCCCGCATGGTGGACTTCCACGGCTGGATGATGCCGCTGCACTACGGCTCGCAAATTGATGAGCATCACGCGGTGCGCACCGATGCCGGTATGTTCGACGTGTCCCACATGACGATTGTCGACCTGCGCGGAAGCCGCACCCGGGAGTTTTTGCGTTATCTGCTGGCAAACGATGTCGCCAAACTGAAGACGCCGGGCAAAGCGCTTTATACCGGCATGCTCAATGCCTCGGGCGGCGTGATTGATGACCTCATCGTCTATTACTTCACAGAAGATTTCTTCCGCCTCGTTGTCAACTCCGCCACCCGCGAAAAAGACCTCTCCTGGATCGCCCAACACGCTGAACCTTACGCCATCGACATCACCGTACGTGATGACCTGTCGCTGATTGCCGTGCAGGGGCCGAACGCCCAGGCGAAAGCCGCCTCCCTGTTTAACGACGAGCAGCGTAAGGCCACCGAAGGCATGAAGCCGTTCTTCGGCGTGCAGGCGGGCGATCTGTTTATTGCCACCACCGGGTACACCGGTGAAGCGGGCTATGAAATTGCCATGCCAAATGAAAAAGCCGCTGATTTCTGGCGCGCGCTGGTGGAGGCGGGCGTCAAGCCTGCGGGCCTGGGCGCGCGCGATACGCTGCGTCTGGAAGCCGGTATGAACCTCTACGGTCAGGAGATGGACGAGGGCGTCTCTCCGCTGGCGGCCAACATGGGCTGGACCATCGCGTGGGAGCCGGCTGACCGTGACTTTATTGGCCGGGAAGCGCTGGAGATGCAGCGTGAAAAGGGCACTGAACAGCTGGTTGGCCTGGTGATGAAGGAAAAAGGCGTGCTGCGCGGCGAACTGCCGGTGCGCTTCACCGATGCCGACGGTAACCATCGCGAGGGCACGATCACCAGCGGAACCTTCTCCCCGACGCTCGGCTACAGTATTGCCCTGGCACGCGTGCCGGCGGGTATTGGTGAAACGGCTGTGGTGCAGATCCGCAACCGTGAAATGCCGGTCAACGTGACCAAACCGATTTTTGTTCGCGCCGGTAAGCCGGTCGCCTAACTATTTTTATCAGGAGAACTTCAATGAGCAATGTGCCAGCAGAACTGAAATACAGCAAAGAACACGAGTGGCTGCGCAAAGAGGCGGACGGCACCTACACCGTTTGGGATCACCGAGCACGCGCAGGAGCTGCTGGGCGATATGGTGTTTGTTGACCTGCCGGAAGTGGGCGCAACCGTGAGCGCAGGCGACGACTGCGCGGTGGCAGAGTCCGTTAAAGCGGCCTCTGACATCTATGCTCCCGTCAGCGGTGAAATTGTTGCCGTAAACGACGCGCTGAGCGACTCCCGGAGCTGGTGAACAGCGAGCCGTATGAAGGCGGCTGGATCTTTAAGATCAAAGCCAGCGACGAAGCGCAGGTTGCCGCGCTGCTGGATGCGACCGCGTACGAAGCCCTGTTAGAAGACGAGTAAGCCATTATCCCTCTCCCTTCGGGAGAGGGCAGGGTGAGGGTGCCCATCTTCCCCCCACCCTAACCCTCTCCTGAAGGGAGAGGGAACTTAAATTCACCGCACGTTTCAGGAACCATCGCTCATGACACAGACTTTAAGCCAGCTTGAAAACCGTGGCGCCTTCATTGAACGTCACATTGGGCCGGATGCTCAGCAACAGCAGGAGATGCTGAAGACAGTTGGCGCGGATTCATTAAACGCACTGATCGGCCAGATCGTGCCAAAAGACATCCAGCTTGCCACGCCGCCGCAGGTGGGCGAGTCCACCACGGAGTTCGCCGCGCTGGCGGAGCTGAAGGCCATTGCCGGCCTTAACAAGCGCTATAAGTCTTACATTGGCATGGGCTACACCAACGTGCAGTTACCGCCGGTGATCCTGCGTAACATGCTGGAAAATCCGGGCTGGTACACCGCTTATACCCCGTATCAGCCAGAAGTGTCCCAGGGCCGCCTGGAGGCGCTGCTGAACTTCCAGCAGGTGACGCTGGATCTGACCGGTATGGGATATCGCCTCTGCCTCTCTGCTGGATGAAGCGACCGCCGCCGCCGAAGCGATGGCGATGGCGAAGCGCGTGAGCAAGCTGAAAAACGCCAACCGCTTCTTCGTGGCGGCGGACGTGCATCCGCAAACGCTGGACGTGGTGCGTACCCGTGCGGAAACCTTCGGTTTTGACGTGATCGTCGACGACGCTGACAAAGTGCTGGATCACCAGGACGTCTTCGGCGTGCTGTTACAGCAGGTGGGCACGACCGGTGAAGTGCATGACTACAGCGCGCTGATTGCCGAGCTGAAAACCCGCAAGGTGGTGGTGAGCGTCGCCGCTGACTTTATGGCGCTGGTGCTGCTGACGGCACCGGGCAAGCAGGGGGCGGATATTGTTTTCGGCTCTGCGCAGCGCTTCGGCGTGCCGATGGGCTACGGCGGCCCGCACGCGGCCTTCTTTGGCGCAAAAGATGAATTTAAACGCTCCATGCCGGGGCGCATTATCGGGCGTATCGAAAGATGCCGCCGGCAACACCGCGCTGCGCATGGCGATGCAGACCCGCGAGCAGCATATCCGCCGCGAGAAAGCGAACTCCAATATCTGTACCTCGCAGGTGCTGCTGGCAAACATCGCCAGCCTGTACGCGGTGTTCCACGGTCCGGCCGGGCTGAAGCGTATTGCCAGCCCGCATCCACCGTCTGGCCGATATTCTGGCCTGCGGCCTGAAGCAGAAAGGCCTTAAGCTGCGTCATGAGCACTACTTCGACACCCTTTGCGTTGACGTGGCGGACAAGGCGGCCGTGCTGGGGCGCGCTGATGCAGCGCGAATCAACCTGCGCAGCGACATCCATCATGCGGTGGGGATCACCCTTGATGAATCCACGACTCGCGACGATATCGCGACGCTGTTTGACGTACTGCTGGGTGATGCGCACGGTCTGGACGTTGACGCGCTGGACAGAGAGGTGGCGCACGACAGCCGCTCCATTCAGGAGAGCATGCTGCGTGTTGACGCGATCCTGACCCACCCGGTGTTCAACCGCTACCACAGCGAAACCGAGATGATGCGCTATATGCACTCTCTGGAGCGCAAGGATCTGGCGCTGAACCAGGCGATGATCCCGCTGGATCCTGCACCATGAAGCTGAACGCCGCGGCGGAGATGATCCCCATTACCTGGCCTGAATTCTCCGAGCTGCACCCGTTCTGCCCGGCCGAGCAGGCGGAAGGTTATCACATGATGATCAACCAGCTGTCCGACTGGCTGGTGAAGCTGACCGGTTACGACGCCCTCTGCATGCAGCCGAACTCCGGCGCGCAGGGTGAATATGCGGGCCTGCTGGCGATCCGTCACTATCACGAAAGCCGCAACGAGGGCCACCGCGATATCTGCCTGATCCCAAGCTCCGCCCACGGCACCAACCCGGCCTCTGCGCAGATGGCGGGGAATGGAAGTGGTGGTCGTGGCCTGCGATAAAAACGGCAACATCGATCTCGCCGACCTGCGCGCGAAAGCGGAACAGGCGGGTGAGAAGCTCTCCTGCATCATGGTTACCTACCCGTCCACCCACGGCGTGTACGAAGAGACCATCCGTGAAGTGTGCGAAGTAGTGCATCAGTTCGGCGGCCAGGTTTACCTCGACGGCGCGAACATGAACGCCCAGGTGGGCATCACCTCGCCGGGCTTTATCGGCGCGGACGTGTCGCACCTGAACCTGCATAAAACGTTCTGTATTCCGCACGGCGGCGGCGGCCCGGGTATGGGGCCAATCGGCGTGAAAGCGCACCTGGCTCCGTTTGTGCCGGGCCACAGCGTGGTGCAGATCGAAGGCATGCTGACTCGTCAGGGCGCGGTCTCTGCGGCACCGTTCGGCAGCGCCTCTATTCTGCCAATCAGCTGGATGTACATCCGCATGATGGGCGCGGAAGGGCTGAAGCAGGCCAGCCAGGTGGCGATCCTCACGCCAACTACATCGCAACGCGTCTGAAGGACGCTTATCCGGTGCTCTACACCGGCCGCGACGGTCGCGTGGCGCACGAATGTATCCTTGATATTCGTCCTCTGAAAGAAGAGACGGGCATCAGCGAGCTGGATATTGCCAAGCGTCTCATCGACTATGGCTTCCACGCGCCAACCATGTCCTTCCCGGTTGCGGGTACGCTGATGGTTGAGCCGACCGAGTCTGAAAGCAAGGTGGAGCTGGACCGCTTCATCGACGCGATGCTGGCGATCCGCAGCGAAATCGACCGCGTGAAGGGCGGGGAGTGGACGCTGGAAGATAACCCGCTGGTTAACGCGCCGCATACCCAGAACGAACTGGTGGCAGAGTGGAGCCACGGCTACACCCGCGAGCTGGCCGTCTTCCCGGCGGGCGTGGCAAACAAATACTGGCCGACCGTGAAGCGTCTTGATGACGTGTACGGCGACCGTAACCTGTTCTGCTCCTGCGTGCCGATGAGCGAATACCAGTAACCGGAATGGTGTAGTACTCCAGGCCGGGCAAGGCGATGCCGCCGCCCGGCTTTTTTATTGGGAGAAGAGAATGGCAATTGCACTGGTCACCGGCGCCAGCCGGGGCATTGGTAAAGCCACCGCGCTACAGCTGGCGCGCGAAGGCTACACCGTCGCGGTGAATTTTCACCACAACATCAGGGCCGCGAATGAGGTGATTAATCACATCGTGGAGGCGGGCGGAAAGGCCTTTGCCGTGCGCGCGGACATCAGCGACGAAGCGCAGGTGATGGCGATGTTCGACAGCATCGACCGCGAAGGTGAGCCGCTTGCCGCGCTGGTGAATAACGCCGGGATTTTGTTTTGAACAGTCCACCGTTGAAAACCTCACCGCTGAACGTATTAACCGCGTGCTGGCCACTAACGTCACCGGCTATTTTCTCTGCTGTCGCGAGGCGGTAAAGCGCATGTCGCATAAGCACGGCGGCCAGGGAGGGGCGATTGTGAACGTCTCGTCGGCGGCGTCCAGGCTGGGCGCGCCGGGTGAATATGTGGATTATGCCGCCTCCAAGGGGGCGGTAGACTCCCTGACGACCGGCCTGGCGCTGGAGGTGGCGGCGCAGGGCATTCGCGTTAACTGCGTGCGCCCTGGCCTGATTTACACCGATATTCACGCCTCCGGCGGCGAGCCGGGCGTGTGGATCGGGTGAAGTCACTGCTGCCCATGCAGCGCGGCGGTCAGCCGGAGGAGGTCGCCCAGGCCATCGTCTGGCTGCTGAGTGACAGCGCCTCCTATGTCACCGGCAGCTTCCTCGAGCTGGCTGGCGGCAAATAAGGCTACGACGCCAGCCACAGCCGCAGGCGCATTCCCCAGCCGCTGGTCCAGCCGGTGGGTGATCGACTTCACCTCCCCGTGAGAGATCGTCACCAGCGTGGGCGTTACCTGAACGTCCCACTGGCGCGCCAGTTCCCCGCTGGCGTCGTTAACCGTGGGCATCGTCAGCTTCTTCTTCCTCAGCCACCGTTCGAGCGTAGCGTTATCGCCCGAGCGCAGTGCAACCGACATCACGTTGCCCCCGTCTGCGGCAAGCGCCGCTACCGACGGCGTGGGTGTAGCGGCAGACGCCGCACCACGTCGCCCAGACGTAAACCAGCAGCGGACGCTCCTCGCTCATGGCGATAAGATCGACAGGCTGGCCGTCGAGGGTTTGCAGCGTGGTTGACGTGAAATTCTGCGGCAGCGCGGGCTGGCGGAAATAGTCCACCGCCAGGCTCACGGCTACGCCAATCAGCAACCACATCGCCAGCTCGCGCACCAGGCGCGGGAATTTACCCGCCACGGGCTTTTGCCAGCTGTTCTTTGACCAGCCCCTCCAGATCGTCATAAGGAATGGCGCCCGCGACCATCTGGTCACCGATGATGGTTGCCGGGGTGCCCTGAATATTCAGCACCTGAGACAGGATCAGGTTCATCTTTAAGCTGTCCATGGTTTTATCATCCGTTTTAATGTCGTCCGTTCCGGTTTTAGCCCGCGCGGCGGCGATGCTGGCGTCATCGTGGTAGCCTTTTTTCATCATCAGCCGCTGGTGCAGCGCCCAGAATTTATCCGGCGCCTGCTGCCACGTCGAAAGCGCCGCTTTAGCGGCATTCACCGAGCTTTGCCCCTTGAACGGCAGCAGTTTGATGATGAGCTGCACGTCGGGATTCTCGTGCACGATTTTCTCCAGCATCGGGTCGAACTGCTTGCAGTAAGGGCAGTTGTAGTCCGTGAAGGAGACGATGGTGAGCTTCGGCGATGTCGCGCCCGTTCGCGGGCTGGCCGGATCGCTGAACAGCAGCGCCGCCAGCTGGTCATCGGAAGAACCCTCAGTCGGCGCGGCAAAACTGAACGTCGATAAAGAGAGCAGCAGTAAGGCGATAAATGTGCGCATGTTATTTTCCTTTCGCATCGGACAGGGTGGTAAGCACCGCTTCGCGGCTTAACAGCGGAGGCAGCACGTGGCCCTGCGTTAGCCCTGGTCCGTAAATCTGGTTAAACGGCACGGCGGCGCTGCCGCGCGTGGTTAAGAACTGGCTGATGGTGTCGGAGGGGCGGCTCCAGTCGCCGCGCAGGGCGACAACGTCCGGGGCGGATAGCGCATCCTGCACGTCGTCGCGCAGCAGCACGTTGTATTTATTGGCTTTACAGGTCACGCACCAGTCGGCGGTGACGTCAATAAATACCCGCTTATTCTCCGCCAGCGCGCGGGCTATGGCCTGCTCGCTGAGCGGCTGCCAGTGAATACGATCGCGGCGGGAACCCTCGCTGCCGGAGCCGGAAACAAACGCGACCGCTCCGGCCACCGCGATGGCGAATGCCCCGGCGCGCAGGGCCGTTTGCCAGCGGTAGCGCCAGGCGGTGACCAGCAGCAGAGCGAGGATCAGGAGTACGCCCAGCGTGATAACGGGCACGGTGCCAATGTGCACCGTCAGCAGGCTCAGCAGCCACAGCGATGAGCCAAGCATCATCAGGCCGAGCGCCACTCGCACGACGTTCATCCAGCGTCCCGGTCGCGGCAGCTTCCGGGCCAGCCCCGGCCAGGCGGCAACCAGCAGCCACGGCAGGCTCATGCCGATCCCCATTGCCAGGAAGATCCCCCACAGCAGGGGAAGCGGCGCCGCCAGCGCGACCGATACCGCAGTGCCGAGGAACGGCGCGGTGCAGGGCGTCGCCAGCAGCGTAGCGAACGCGCCTTGCCAGAAATGGCCTGCCAGGCCGTTCCCGCCGCGCGTGGCGAGGAACGTGCTGGTGCCGGAAGGGAGACGAATTTCAAATAATCCCAGCAGGCTGGCGCTGAACAGCACCATCACCAGCGCCATTGCGGCAATGAACCACGGGTTCTGGAACTGGATCCCCCAGCCAAGCGCCTGATTGCCCAGCCGTAACACCGTCATCATCAGCGCCAGCGCGAGGAACGAGATAACGATCCCGGCGACTGAGGCAAGAAACTGGCGGCGCACCTGAATGCGGGCCTGCTGCTCGGTTTGCATCAGCGTGCCCAGCTTCATGGCCAGCACGGGCAATACGCAGGGCATGACGTTGAGGATCAGACCGCCGGCCAGCGCCATCAGCAGCACCCAGCCCAGCGAGAACGCCGGCGCGGCGTTGCCCGGCTGAATGCTCAGGCTGGACTCCTGCGCCTGCCCGCTATCGGCGAGAACCAGCGACAGGGTTTTGCCGCTGAGGCTGGGCGCGTCCTCGCCCCAGCTATCCGTCACGGGCACGGTGGCCACCAGCGAATGACCGCGCACGGCGAGGGTCGGCTTGCCGAAATCCACATCGTCCATGCCGTCGATAAACAGCGACGGCTCCTGCCAGCCTGCGTCACGTTGTGCCGTTACGGTCAGTTTGCCGGGGGCGTAGCTGGCGCTGAGCGCTGAGGTCAACCCGCCGCTGAGCGGAAGGGTGCCCATTGCCCGGCTGAAGTCGTAATCAAAACCGGCTCCTGCGGGCGCGGTCATGTCCAGCGAAAACGGGTAGTCAGTCAGAATGCAGACGTTGCTACAGGTAGATAGCGTCAGCACGCCGCTTAAGGTTTGGGGGATCTCGCCGCGCAGGGTGATGGGAAAGCTCACGTCGCCGTGATAGCCCTGCGTGGTTATACCCGCCACGTCGAAACGCTGCGGGGTGGGCCAGCGCCAGGCTGCGTCCACAGGCTGATGCCAGGCGATCGCGGGTGCGACGCCGCCTTCTCCCGGCGAGCGCCAGTAGGTCTTCCAGCCTTTTTGCAGGGTGACGTCCAGCAGCAGGCGGGTTTCGCCAGCGCTTTCGGATTGCGCACGCAGCCTGACGCTGGCGTGCTGATTATCGGCGGCGCGCAGCCAGCCGCTGTCGGCGGCCTGGCTGAGGGGCAGCCATAGCCAGAGCAGGCAGACCAGCAGTCGCCTGAATACAGTAAACATAAATTATCTCCGTAAATGATGAATTAACCTGAAATGACAGGCCGATCCTCACTCACGGAAGACGCATAATCGCAGATGCACCCGTAATCGGGGCGGGGAAATAACGCGGGGAGGCCACAGCCGCTCGCGGTGCGGCGGGTTCGCTGCCAGCAACGCCAGCAGCAGGGTAACGGCAAACAGGGCACCTTCAAACAAGATTGGCGGGACCGCCATCAGCGACTTGGCGCTGAGCTCACACGGCGTAACCGGCGCGTCGGCGCTCTCCTGGCCCTGCTGAACAGTCTGAGCTGAGGCGGTGACATTCATGACGAGCGCGTGCATCCCGGCCATCCGCTGGGCGGTGCATATCAGCACTACCAGACAGGCCAGGGCTACCAGCAGGATAGCGTTGCGTTGTCGCTTGATCATGTTCGCCTCTAATATTCAGGACGCCTATATTATCGGGCGAACATATTTTGGCAACGCTAAAGCTGTAAAGAAGTGTCTGGATGATAAGCGGTTTGCCCTCTCCGCTGGCAGAGAGAGCGAGCCGTTACAGCGTTTCGCCGTTGCTGGCAATCACGGTTTTGTACCACTCAAAGCTTTTCTTACGGGAGCGGGACATGTCGCCGGTGCCGTCGTCGTGCTTGTTAACGTAGATAAAGCCGTAGCGCTTGCTGTACTGGCCGGTGGTGAAGGAGACGCAGTCAATGCAGCCCCACGGGGTATAGCCCATCAGATCCACGCCGTCCCAGGTCACGGCCTTCATCATCTCTTCCACGTGGGCGCGCAGGTAGTCGATGCGGTAGTCATCGTTGATACTGCCGTCCTCTTCCACGTTGTCGTAGGCACCGAAACCATTTTCGACGATAAACAGCGGCTTCTGGTAACGCTCGTACAGTTCGCACAGCGAATAGCGCAGGCCCACCGGGTCAATCTGCCAGCCCCAGTCGGATGCCTTCACGTGCGGATTCGGCACGCTGCCTTCGAAGCCGGAAATGGCGTCACCGGTGCCGCCTTCCGCTTTCACCGCGTTGGTCATGTAGTAGCTGAAACCTAAGTAGTCGCAGGTGCCTTCACGCAGGATCTGTTCATCCCCCGCTTCCATTTTGATGGAGAACCCACGGCGCTCCCACTCGTTCAGCACGTAAGACGGGTAGTAGCCGCGCAGCTGCACGTCGGTAAAGACGTAGCGCTCGCGCATGGATTCCTGAGCAAACATGACGTCTTCTGGCTTGCAGGAGTAAGGATAGAGCGCCACCATCGCCAGCATGCAGCCAACCTTCATCTCCGGGTTGATGCGGCGTGCGGCCTTCACCGCCAGCGCGCTGGCCACGAACTGGTGGTGCAGCACCTGGTACATGGTCTCTTCGGGGTTGTCGTGTTCGGTATACACCACGCCGGAGCAGCAGTAGCCGAACAGCGGCGCGCGCCAGTTGCGCTGGTTATTGATTTCGTTGAAGGTCATCCAGTATTTGACCTTATTTTTGTAGCGCTCAAACACCACTTCCGAGAAGCGCACGAAGAAATCGACCACCTTACGGTTGGTCCATCCGCCGTATTCCTGAACGAGATGCAGCGGCATTTCAAAATGGGAGAGGGTGATCACCGGCTCGATGTTGTACTTCAGCAGTTCATCGAACATGTCGTCGTAAAACTTCAGCCCCTCTTCGTTTGGCTGAGCTTCATCTCCTTTCGGGAAGATGCGCGTCCAGGCAATGGAGGTACGGAAGCATTTGAAGCCCATCTCGGCAAACAGCTTAATGTCTTCTTTGTAATGGCCGTAAAAGTCCACGGCCTCGTGGTTCGGGTAATATTTGCCTTCAATCACGTCCTGAGTGATTTCACGCGGGACGCCGTGGGCCCCGCCGGTGAGCACGTCGCAGATGCTTGGCCCTTTGCCGCCTTTATTCCAGCCGCCTTCAACCTGGTGCGCCGCCACCGCGCCGCCCCATAAAAAATCTTTTGGTAAGGTCAGTTTTTTCATCTTTGCTATTCTCAATTAAGGACTTATTGATTTCGAGTCTAGCAAAGCGGAATTAAATGTCACGATATAACAATTCGCGCAAAATGTAATTTGTCACATCAAAAAAACAGGGTGTTTTATTCCGTTAATTTCTTCGCCAGTTTCCGTCCTAATGATTCCAGAATATAGATGACGGGAATTTGCGTGGTGATATCGTAGACGCCGCCAATTCGCGTTTGCGGCACGTGCCAGGAGAGGTTAAAGTCTGCCAGCTTCGCGAGACGGGAATGTTCGTGGCTGGTAATGGAGAGCACCTTGCAGCGGTGAAGGCTGAACTGGCTGGCAAAGCGCAGGATCTCCTCGGTTTCGCCGGAGACGGAGAGCACAATCGCCAGCGCATTTTTAGCCATGTCGTTGGTGACCGGGAAATAAGGGTCGTCGATATGGTTGCTGAATTTCCCGATATTAGAAAAGAAACGTGCGCCATATTTTGCCAGCGAGCCGGATGTGCCCGCGCCGACAAAGATAATTCGCTCAGATGATAAGATAATATCAACAGCCTCATCTAGCAGGGCATCGAACTCTTCGTTATTCACGCTTTTAAAGAAACTGATAATTTCGCTGGCGCCAAAATTTGCCTGCTGCGGCTCGTTCTGCTCCAGATAGAGCTTAAAGCGTACCCGAAATTCCGAATAGCCTTCGCAGTTGAGCTTACGACAGAAGCGCAGGACGGTGGTGGTGGAGACGCCAGCCGCATCCGCCAGCTCACGGATGGTCATGTACATCACCTTGTCGCGGTTCTTAATGACGTAGTTGTAGACCAGCATTTCCAGGTTATTGAGGCTGGCAATGGCGGAATGGGAGAAGATGCTCACAATGGCTACACTCGCTGTCGGACACTATTGATCAATCATACCATGCCCCCTGTAGCGGGAAGATGGTTTTATCTCCTTGATTACGCTGATATTAATAAAACATATACATCTGTGCGGCGGATTCTTTTTTTATGTCTATGATTTATAGCGTTAAATTATTAACGCGTATTTATTTTAGCTAACAGGTGTTCACTGGAATCATTCTCAGTTAGCATAGACTGGCGATGAATAATCATCTTTAGTTTTCCCGGAGTTAAGTATGGTGAGCAAACCATTAATCGCACAGGGATATTCACTGGCTGAGGAAGTTGCCAACAGTATTAGCCACGGCATTGGCCTGGTTTTTGGGATTGTCGGCCTGGTGCTGCTGCTGGTACAGGCAGCGGACACCAACGCCAGCGCGATGGCGATCGCCAGCTACAGCCTGTATGGCGGGAGTATGATCCTGCTTTTCCTGGCCTCGACGCTGTATCACGCTATTCCGCATCAACGGGCGAAGACATGGCTCAAAAAATTTGACCACTGCGCTATCTATCTTCTTATTGCAGGGACCTACACGCCGTTTTTGCTGGTGGGGTTAAACTCACCGCTGTCGCGTGGCCTGATGATTGTGATCTGGAGCCTGGCGCTGCTGGGGATCCTGTTTAAGCTGACCATCGCCCACCGGTTTAAGGTGCTGTCGCTGGTCACCTATCTGACGATGGGCTGGCTGTCGCTGATTGTGGTGTATCAGTTGGCTATTAAGCTTGCGGTGGGAGGGGTAACCCTTCTGGCGGTGGGCGGCGTGGTCTACTCGCTGGGCGTCATTTTCTACGTCTGCAAGCGCATCCCTTACAATCATGCCATCTGGCACGGCTTTGTGCTGGGGGGCAGCGTGTGCCACTTCCTGGCCATTTATCTGTATGTGGGGCAGGTGTAGTTTTTAGTAAGGTGCGGTCTGATGCCCTGAACCCGGCCCTCTCCCGGTGGTAGAGGGGGTATTCCAGAACCGCAGGCCGGGTAGGGCGAAGCCGCAACCCGGCAAAAATGCTTAATCTTCCAGTGAATACGGCAGCGGCTGGATGCTGAGCGTGTTCGCATCATCCCGCACGCGGAACACGGTGTCGGGCTCCATATCATTATTCATAACAACCTGAACCAGCAGGCGCCCGTCGTCCAGCTGCACGGCGGCTAGCACGGTGCCGGTACGGCGCCAGTTTTCGCCCATTTTCATTTCGAGATCTTCGCCCGCTTCCGGCACGCGGCTGGCGTGTCCCGCCAGGGTCCACAGGGCGCGTTTGTTCGCTCCGCGGAATTTCGCACGCGCCACCATTTCCTGACCGGTGTAGCAGCCTTTCTTAAAGCTGATGCCGCCCAGCGCCTGAATGTTGGTTGCCTGCGGAATAAACTGCGCGCTGTTTGCCGCGTCAATCACCGGCAGACCCGCTTCGATGTTCAGCGCCAGCCACTGCTGGCTGTTGTTGAGCTGTGCTTCGCCGCGCAGGGCGTCGGTGATGCGTTCTGCGGTAGCCACGTCCGTTACCAGCAGGAAGCGCTCCGCCGGGTGTTCGAACCACAAAATGGAAGTTGCCCCTTCGCTAACCAGCTGTTTTTGTGCATCCGGCAGCTCGGCAAACAGGTTTTTCAGCGCTGCGCGCGCCTGGAAGCCCGCGACGCCCAGCAGAACGTGTTCATCGTCCGGCTCGATGCTGACCTTAGAAAAGACGGCGTATTTTTTCAGCTCCTTAAGCTGAGCGTCACGCAGGCTCCGGCGCTCAATAAAGGCGAACCCGTCCTGGCGGCGGAACAGACGCAGGTTGCTCCACATTTTGCCTTTTGGATCGCAGTGTGCGGCAAGCAGGTGCTGGTGTTCAGTCAGCTGCGCCACGTCCGCCGTGACCTGGCCTTGCAGGTATTTTTCACCGTCCGCACCGCTCAGTGTTGCCAGTGCCCAGTCATCAAGAGTAATCAGCGTCAGCGGCAGACGCGCAGAGGCGGCGGGCTGGCGAGGAGAAAATGGTGTAAATGCCATAGTGTTGTCCTGAATTGCTTAACGCTTTGATAATACCTAATGGTAAAAGAGACTGTATTCATTGCAAGCGCTTTCAGCAGGCCATTCGTGCCATTACCTGGTTATGCGTGGCGCTACGCAAAATAGTGTAATCCGCTGTCTTTAGAGGGATTATTCTGGAAGCCAGTACGAGGTTCGCAATATTCCAGTAAAGAAACGGTCAAAAACGCGTTACACTAGCAGGTGTTCCCGAAGAGCAATAATGAATACCGAACGGGATACCGACTGTGCCAAACGTAATGCAGGAAACAGAACATGGATATTAACAACAAGGCCCGTATTCACTGGGCGTGCCGTCGCGGCATGCGTGAACTTGATATCTCCATCATGCCCTTCTTCGAGTATGAGTATGACAGCTTAAGCGATGACGATAAGCGCCTGTTTGTCCGCCTGCTTGAGTCTGACGATCCGGATTTATTCAACTGGCTTATGAATCACGGCAAGCCCGCCGACACCGAGTTGCAACGGATGGTGCAATTAATTCAAACACGGAATCGGGAACGTGGTCCTGTGGCAATCTGATCTTCGCGTCTCGTGGCGCTCACAGTGGATGTCGTTACTGCTCCACGGTCTGGTCGCGGCGCTGGTGTTATTAATGCCGTGGCCGCTTAGCTACACCCCTTTGTGGTTGCTGTTGCTGTCGTTTGTGGTGTTTGACAGCGTGCGCAGCCAGCGTCGGATTAATGCCCGCCAGGGTGAAATTAAGCTGCTGATGGATTCTCGCCTGCGCTGGCAGGGAAAAGAGTGGGAGATTATCGGTGCACCATGGATGCTTAACGCCGGGATGATGCTGCGGTTGCGCCGGGTTGAGGGCGGTCGTCGTCAGCACCTGTGGCTGGCGGCAGACAGTATGGATGCCGCGGAGTGGCGCGATCTGCGCCGGCTGATGATGCAGCAGCCGACGCAGGAGTAAGCGCGTTAGCTGAACTGCTCGGCCATCTCGCCCAGAATCTGTTCGCACCAGGCTTGCAGGCGTTCGTCGCTGAGGTCGTACTGGTTGGTCTCATCCAGCGCGAGCCCGACAAACAGCTGGCCGTCGGCAATTATCGGTTTTTTACTGGTGAACTCGTAGCCTTCTGTTGGCCAGTAGCCGATAAACGTCGCGCCTTTGGGTGCCAGCTTGTCATGCAGCATGCCGAGCGCGTCGAGGAACCATTCACCGTAGCCCAGCTGGTCGCCCATGCCGTACATCGCGATGATTTTGCCGTCAAAATTGACGGAATCGAGCCGATCCCAGATAGCTTCCCAGTCTTCCTGTATCTCTCCGAAGTCCCAGGTGGGGATGCCAAGGATCAGCACATCGTACTGTTCCATCAGCGCGACCGCGTCATCTTTCAGGTTATGCAACGTCACCAGTTCCGGGCCAATGATGTCGCGAATTTTCTCCGCCGCCATTTCGGTGTAGCAGGTGCTGGAACCATAGAACAGACCAATATTCATCGCGTAACAATCTCAATTCTTGCTATGACTTTGCGCGTAGTGTACCAGAAACCGATGGCAATCAGGCATAATGGCCGGATTGCAGACTCAAAGGGGCTGATGTGGAAAAGGATCTCGCACTCATCGAACAGTTTCTCGACGCGCTGTGGCTGGAGAAAAACCTCGCTGAAAATACGCTCAGCGCCTATCGGCGGGATCTTACCCTGCTGGTGGAGTGGCTGGCGCATCGGGGGCTGACGCTTGAAAGCGCGCAAAGCGATGACCTGCAAGGGTTACTGGCCGAGCGCATGGAAGGGGGCTATAAAGCCACCAGCTCCGCGCGTCTGCTGAGCGCCATGCGCCGCCTGTTCCAGCACCTTTACCGCGAGAAAATCCGCGCGGACGACCCGAGCGCGCTGCTGGCCTCGCCCAAGCTGCCGCAGCGGTTGCCAAAAGATCTCAGCGAAGCACAAGTTGAGAGATTATTACAGTCGCCCGCGGTTGACCTTCCGCTGGAGTTACGCGATAAAGCCATGCTTGAACTATTGTATGCCACGGGCTTGCGCGTTTCTGAGCTGGTGGGCCTGACGATGAGCGATATCAGCCTGCGTCAGGGCGTGGTGCGCGTCATCGGTAAAGGAAATAAAGAACGGCTGGTGCCGCTCGGCGAAGAGGCGGTCTACTGGCTGGAGACGTATCTGGAGCACGGGCGTCCGTGGCTGCTGAACGGCGTCTCCATCGATGTATTGTTCCCGAGCCAGCGCGCGCAGCAGATGACGCGACAAACCTTCTGGCATCGCATTAAACATTACGCCACACTGGCGGGTATAGACAGCGAGAAGCTGTCGCCGCACGTTTTGCGTCACGCCTTCGCGACGCATCTGCTAAACCACGGCGCTGATTTACGCGTGGTGCAGATGCTCCTTGGACACAGCGATCTTTCAACGACGCAGATTTACACCCATGTCGCGACGGAACGCCTGCGGCAGCTACACCAACAGCACCACCCTCGCGCGTGAGTGCCGACGAATTGTTACAGGATCATATATGAAAAAGACTTTTGCGCTGTTCACCCTGCTGGCAGCTTCGGTTACCGGTTTGGCCCATGCGGATGATGCCGCCATCAAACAGTCGCTGACCAAGCTCGGCGTTACCAGCAGCGATATTCAGCCTGCACCGGTGGCCGGTATGAAAACCGTCCTGACCAACAGCGGCGTGCTGTACGTGACCGAAGACGGTAAGCACATCATTCAGGGGCCGATGTACGACGTGAGCGGCGCGCAGCCGGTGAACGTCACCAACCAGCTGCTGATGAAAAACCTGAACGCGCTCGAAAAAGAGATGATTGTCTACAAAGCGGCGCAGGAAAAGCACGTTATTACCGTCTTCACCGACATCACCTGCGGCTACTGCCACAAGCTGCATGAAGAGATGAAAGACTACAACGCGCTGGGCATTACCGTGCGTTACCTGGCCTTCCCGCGCGCCGGCGTGCAGAGCCAGCCGGAGCAGGATATGAAGGCGATCTGGTGTGCGAAAGACCGCAACAAGGCATTTGATGATGCGATGAACGGCAAAGGCGTGAAGCCTGCGTCCTGCGACATCGACATCGCCAACCACTACGCGCTGGGCGTGCAGTTTGGCGTAACCGGTACCCCTGCAATCGTACTGAGCAACGGCTACGTGGTGCCGGGCTATCAGGGGCCAAAAGAGATGAAAGCGTTCCTCGACGAGCACCAGAAACAGATGGGTGGTAAATAATTCGCGTGAAAGCCCCGATAAAACTGCGCCGCCGTGATGCGGGTGACACCGCTGATTTACCTGACGATCTTCCGCTGCTGTTAAAGCGGCTGTATGCCAGCCGCGGCGTGCGTACGGCAAGCGATCTTGAGCGCAGCGTCAAAGGCATGCTGCCCTGGCAGCAGCTGTCCGGCATCGAAAACGCCGCGGAAATGCTCTACAACGCGTTCCGTGAAGGGACGCGCATTGTTGTGGTGGGCGATTTTGATGCGGACGGCGCAACCAGCACCGCGCTGAGCGTGCTCAGCCTGCGGGCGCTGGGCTGCGATAACGTGACCTATCTGGTACCGAACCGCTTCGAAGATGGCTACGGCCTCAGCCCGGAAGTGGTCGATCAGGCCCACGCCCGTGGCGCGCAGATGATCATGACCGTGGATAACGGGATCTCGTCTCATGCCGGGGTCGATCATGCCCATCGGTTGGGGATCCCGGTACTGGTCACCGATCACCATCTGCCGGGGGACACCCTGCCTGCCGCCGAAGCGATTATTAACCCGAACCTGCGCGACTGCGATTTCCCGTCGAAATCGCTTGCCGGAGTAGGGGTGGCGTTTTATCTGATGCTGGCGTTACGCACGCTGCTGCGCGACAAGGGCTGGTTTGAATCGCGCGGGATTGCCGTTCCGAACCTCGCGGAGTATCTCGATCTGGTGGCGCTGGGAACGGTAGCGGACGTTGTGCCGCTGGATGCCAATAACCGTATTCTCACCTGGCAGGGCTTGAGCCGCATTCGGGCGGGCAAGTGCCGTCCGGGGATCAAGGCGCTGCTGGAAATCTCCAACCGCGATCCGCTGAAGCTTGCGGCAAGCGATTTGGGCTTTGCCCTCGGGCCGCGGCTGAACGCTGCCGGAAGGCTGGACGATATGTCCGTCGGCGTGGCGCTGCTGCTGTGCGACAACATCGGCGAGGCCCGCGTGCTGGCCAGCGAGCTGGACGCGCTAAACCAGACGCGTAAAGAAATTGAGCAGGGGATGCAGGCCGAAGCGCTAACCCTGTGCGAAAAGCTGGAGCGCAGCGGCGATACCCTGCCGGGCGGGCTGGCGATGTATCACCCCGAGTGGCACCAGGGCGTGGTGGGCATTCTGGCATCGCGCATTAAAGAGCGCTTCCACCGTCCGGTGATTGCGTTTGCGCCTGCTGGAGATGGCACGCTGAAAGGATCTGGCCGTTCGATTCAGGGGCTGCACATGCGCGATGCGCTGGAGCGTCTCGACACGCTGCACCCGAACCTGATGATTAAGTTCGGCGGCCACGCGATGGCCGCGGGCCTGTCGCTGGAAGAGTCAAAGTTCGAGGACTTCCAGCGCCTGTTTGGCGAGCTGGTCACCGAGTGGATCGATCCGGCGCTGTTGCAGGGTGAAGTGGTTTCAGACGGTGCGCTTTCCCCGGCAGACATGACCATGGAAGTGGCGCAGATGCTGCGCGATGCGGGCCCGTGGGGGCAGATGTTCCCGGAGCCGCTTTTCGATGGACGCTTCCGCCTGCTGCAACAGCGCATCGTGGGCGAACGCCACCTCAAGGTGATGGTGGAACCGGTCGGCGGCGGTCCGCTGCTCGACGGTATAGCCTTCAACGTTGACACCTCCATCTGGCCGGACAACGGCGTGCGTGAGGTTGAGCTGGCCTACAAGCTGGATATTAACGAGTTTCGCGGTAACCGCTCCCTTCAGATCATCATCGACAATATCTGGCCAATTTAGCGTCAGTAATCTCTATAAAAAAGGGCGTGGATTCGGTACAATCCCGCTCTTATCACCGCATTTTGACAAGCTCATAAAAGAAAACAGACCATGTTTGAAATTAATCCGGTAAAAAACCGCATTCAGGACCTCACGGAGCGCTCCGACGTTCTTAGGGGGTATCTTTGACTACGATGCCAAGAAAGAGCGTCTCGAAGAAGTAAACGCCGAGCTGGAACAGCCGGACGTCTGGAACGAACCTGAACGCGCGCAGGCGCTGGGTAAAGAGCGTTCCTCCCTCGAAGCCATCGTAGATACGCTGGATCAAATGGCGCAGGGTCTGGAAGATGTTTCTGGGCTGCTGGAGCTGGCCGTCGAAGCTGACGACGAAGAAACCTTTAACGAAGCCGTGGCAGAGCTCGACGTGTTGGAAGAGAAGCTGGCGCAGCTGGAATTCCGTCGCATGTTCTCCGGCGAATACGACAGCGCTGACTGCTATCTCGATATTCAGGCAGGTTCTGGCGGTACCGAAGCGCAGGACTGGGCCAGCATGCTGATGCGTATGTATCTGCGCTGGGCGGAAGCGCGCGGTTTTAAAACCGAAATTATCGAAGAGTCTGAAGGCGAAGTGGCAGGCATTAAGTCCGTCACCATCAAGATTATTGGCGATTACGCCTACGGCTGGCTGCGTACTGAAACCGGCGTTCACCGCCTGGTGCGTAAGAGCCCGTTCGACTCCGGCGGCCGTCGCCACACCTCCTTCAGCTCCGCGTTTGTCTACCCGGAAGTGGATGAAGATATCGATATCGACATCAATCCGGCGGATCTGCGCATCGACGTGTACCGCGCATCCGGCGCGGGCGGTCAGCACGTTAACCGTACGGAATCCGCGGTGCGTATTACCCACATTCCAACCGGGCTGGTAACACAGTGCCAGAACGACCGTTCCCAGCATAAGAACAAAGACCAGGCCATGAAGCAGATGAAAGCGAAGCTTTATGAGCTGGAAATGCAGAAGAAAAATGCTGAGAAACAGGCGATGGAAGACAACAAGTCCGACATTGGCTGGGGCAGCCAGATCCGTTCTTACGTCCTTGATGACTCCCGCATCA
Source organism: Callosobruchus maculatus (assembly GCA_951848785.1). Classification (NCBI taxonomy): domain Eukaryota; kingdom Metazoa; phylum Arthropoda; class Insecta; order Coleoptera; family Chrysomelidae; genus Callosobruchus; species Callosobruchus maculatus. Next base: position 155,396 of record CATOUR010000582.1, read on the forward strand.
AAGACCTGCGTACCGGGGTTGAAACCCGCAACACGCAGGCGGTGCTGGACGGCAGCCTGGACCAATTTATCGAAGCAAGTTTGAAAGCAGGGTTATGAGGAACCAACATGTCTGAACAACAAGCACAGGGCGCTGACGCGGTAGTCGATCTTAACAACGAACTGAAAACCCGCCGCGAGAAGCTGGCAGCGCTGCGCGAGCAGGGCGTGCCGTTCCCGAACGATTTTCGTCGTGACCACACCTCAGACCAACTGCACGCAGACTTCGACGGTAAAGAGAACGAAGAGCTGGAAGCGCTGAACGTTGAAGTGTCCGTGGCTGGCCGTATGATGACCCGTCGTATCATGGGGAAAGCGTCCTTTGTGACCTTACAGGACGTTGGCGGCCGTATTCAGCTGTACGTCTCCCGTGACGATCTGCCGGAAGGCATCTACAACGAGCAGTTCAAGAAGTGGGACCTGGGCGATATCCTGGGCGCGAAAGGCAAGCTGTTCAAAACCAAAACCGGTGAACTGTCTATCCACTGCACCGAGCTGCGTCTGCTGACCAAAGCCCTGCGCCCGCTGCCGGACAAGTTCCACGGCCTGCAGGATCAGGAAGCGCGCTATCGTCAGCGCTACCTGGATCTCATCTCTAACGATGAATCCCGCAAGACCTTCAAGATTCGCTCCCAGATCATGGCCGGTATCCGCCAGTTCATGGTTAAACGCGACTTTATGGAAGTGGAAACCCCGATGATGCAGGTGATCCCTGGCGGTGCCTCTGCCCGTCCGTTCATCACCCATCACAACGCCCTGGACCTGGACATGTACCTGCGTATCGCGCCGGAACTGTACCTGAAGCGTCTGGTGGTCGGTGGTTTCGACCGCGTGTTTGAAATCAACCGTAACTTCCGTAACGAAGGTATCTCCGTGCGTCATAACCCAGAGTTCACCATGATGGAACTCTATATGGCGTATGCGGATTACAAAGATCTGATCGAGCTGACCGAATCCCTGTTCCGTACGCTGGCACAGGACATTCTGGGCACGACCAAAGTGCCTTACGGCGAAGAAGTGTTCGACTTCGGCAAGCCGTTCGAAAAGCTGACCATGCGCGAAGCGATCAAGAAATACCGTCCGGAAACCAACATGGCGGATCTGGATAACTTCGACTCTGCAAAAGCCATTGCCGAAAGCATCGGTATCAAGGTAGAGAAGAGCTGGGGTCTGGGCCGTATCGTAACCGAGATCTTCGAAGAAGTGGCCGAAGCGCACCTGATTCAGCCGACCTTCATTACCGAGTATCCGGCTGAAGTGTCTCCACTGGCGCGTCGCAATGACGAGAACCCGGAAATCACCGATCGCTTCGAATTCTTCATCGGTGGCCGCGAAATCGGCAACGGCTTTAGCGAGCTGAACGATGCAGAAGATCAGGCGCAGCGCTTCCAGGATCAGGTTAACGCGAAGGCGGCGGGCGACGACGAAGCGATGTTCTTCGACGAAGACTATGTAACCGCACTGGAACACGGCCTGCCGCCGACGGCTGGCCTGGGTATTGGTATCGACCGTATGGTTATGCTGTTTACCAACAGCCACACCATCCGCGACGTGATCCTGTTCCCGGCGATGCGTCCGGTGAAATAAGCCGTTAAGACGTAAAAAAAGCCCCGCGCGTTCCCGCCGGGGCTTTTTTATTGCGCCGCGAAGGCCCTGAGCTTTTCGCGCGCGGTGTTCGCTTCCTGTACCATCCACGGGCTGAACGCCCACGGCGTGGCGTCCAGGGCGAGGAACAGCGCGTCCAGATCTACCCACTGGTACTCCATCACTTCGTCGCTGTTGATGGTGAGGGGACCGGTGACGCGTGCCGCATAGACCGGGCAAAGCTCGTTTTCAACGATCCCGGACGGGTCGGTTTCCCGGTAGCGGAACTCCGGTGCGATGGGGGTGATGTCCGTGATTTCGGCGCCGACTTCGAAGCGGCAGCGGCGGATTATCGCTTGCTCTGTCTGTTCTTCCGACTGCGGATGACCGCAGACAGAGTTGGTCCACACGCCGGGCCACGCTTTTTTACTTAAGGCGCGCCGGGTAATCAGGCATTGCCCGTTAGCGTTAAACAGCCATGAAGAGAAGGCCAGGTGTAGCGGGGTGTGTGACGTATGCGCGGCGTATTTCTCCTGAGTGCCAATCACCTTTCCCTGGTCATTTACCAATATAACGTGTTCTTGAATACTCATTGATGCTCCAGTGCCAAAATGCCAAATGGTTTAGCACCATCAGCGGGTTTATTATACTGCATTCTTATGCGAACGGTTTGACCCGCAGAGCGGAAAAGGGCATGACCCGCATCAGTTTGGGCTGCTATCATAGTGCGCCATTCACGCTGACCGAGGAGCTGTTTTGTTTGCAGGAAGCCTGACGAGAAATCCCATCATTGCCGTTTTCTGCCTGACGCTGACGCTATTTCTGGCTGGATGCTCGGGGAGTAAATCTTCGGATATGGGCAGTTATTCTGGTGCAGTGTATACCGTTAAGCGCGGGGATACGCTCTACCGCATCTCACGCGCTACGGGAACCAGCGTGAAGGAGCTTGCACGCCTGAATAACATCTCCCCACCGTATACCATTGAGATAGGGCAGAAACTCAAGGTTAACGGCGGTTCATCCACAGGTAAAAAGTCCTCAACGCGCAAAACGGCTAAGGTAACGCCATCCTACCAGGTTCCAAAATCATCGTGGCCGCCGGTCGGACAGCGCTGCTGGATCTGGCCTGCAAGCGGAAAAGTCGTGGCCCCTTACTCACTCTCTGAAGGCGGTAACAAAGGCATTGATATCGCTGCCGCGCGCGGCACACCGGTTTATGCCTCCGGCGCCGGGAAGGTGGTTTATGTCGGCAACCAGCTGCGCGGGTACGGCAACCTGATCATGATTAAACATGGTGAGGACTATATTACGGCCTATGCGCATAACGACACGATGCTGGTCAACAACGGCCAGAACGTGAAGGCAGGGCAGAAGATTGCGACCATGGGCAGCACCGGCACAGATACGGTGAAGCTGCACTTCCAGATCCGCTACAAGGCGACGGCCATCGATCCGCAACGTTATCTTCCTGCGCAGGGCAGTAAACCGAAGTGCTAAGTGATTATTTAATCGCCACTTAGTGACGCAGAGGCTTGTATGAAGAAGCGTAAGGTCTATAATGCCTTACGCACCTCAAAGCGGGCGTAGTTCAATGGTAGAACGAGAGCTTCCCAAGCTCTATACGAGGGTTCGATTCCCTTCGCCCGCTCCATTCTCCAGGTATATCCACTTTTCATTCATCAGTGAGTAATGTCGCCCTGCTTTAGCAAGTACTGCTGAAACGACCTGTTGTTCTACGCCCGCATCAGCTGCGGGGGTGGTTTGTGGCATAATTTTCATAGCCCCAGGAGTAAAGGTCTGTTCGCCCTTATTCTCAACGGCGAGTCATCGCCAATCGTAGACCTAACCCAATAAATGTTACGCCAACAATTCGATCCAGCAATTTCTGCAGCTTTCTGTTTCGTGAAACGGCGCCAGCGGCACTACCAGCAAGCACGGCGAACGTTAAATCAGTCATAAAAGCGATCAGCGCGTAGGTCATCCCCAGGACCAGAAAAGAAGCCGCATTGTGCTCGCCAGCGGGTGAAACGAATTGAGGGAAAAAAGAGATGAAGAACAGCAGCACCTTCGGGTTGGTTAAGGTGGTTATGAAACCCTTAGTGAGCAGACTCGCATGGGTCGCTTTTGTTTTGACGGCGTCTGCTTCGCTGCGATCCGGGGTTTTCTTCGTCAGGGTTCCCAAAATCATCTTACTGCCGAGATACACCAGATAAGCCGCACCGAGATACTTAATAACGGTAAACATCATCGGCGACGCTGCAATCAGTGCGGTTAACCCTACGGCGCTTGCAACCGCATGCGTACAGCTACCTAATGCAACCCCGGCTGCAGAGATAATTCCCGCCCGTCTACCATTCGCCACGCTTTGACCGACCACGTAGGCTATATCAGGCCCAGGGGTAACGGAAAGCAGGAGTACAGACAGGGCAAAAAGCCCGAAATGAGTTATGTCCAGCATAGCCAGCTCCAGATAACACAAGAATGTGATCTTTCATGCTAGCACTGAATTTTTATGCGGTAAATATGAGTTTGTATTCTTGTGCGCGTACGTATGCCAGCGCCATAACGTGACTAAACATCGGCGTTCTGAAAGAGATACATCAAAAAGCCACATACCTGAGTATGTGGCTTTTTATGTTTAGAAGGCGAGCGACCAGGTAGCGCTCACGGTCTGACTGGTGTCGTGTTGGGAGGCATTAACGTTATATCCCACGCCGAACGTCATATTGCGTTTCTGCATTTTTATTCCCAGCTGGCCGTTAAAGGCGGTGTCGTCCATAATCTCAGCGCGAATGGTATCGCTGGCGCTAATGCCAACGGTATGCAGGGTGTTCTGACTCTCCCTGTCGCCGCTGACGGCAACCACCGTAGCATCGGCCTGCGGGCTCAGCGTCCAGCCTGAATCCAGCGAGAAGGCTTTCGCCACTTTCACACCTACCGGGAACTGCCAGATTGTCTGCGTGCCTTTATCGGTATGGAAGACGCGTTCATCCTGGCTGTTTTTGGTATCAAAGGCATCGGTTGTGAGCTGGTTATAGCGCACGCCTGCATGGGGGATGATATCCAGCACGTTGGTTTCGATCAGGTACTCGCCCCGAACGCCCGCGCTGAACAGCATTCCGTCCACGTTTGCCTTCAGCTTGCTGCCCGCCTCCATCCAGCCCGGCTGTTTCTGGTCAACGTTGCTGCTGGTCTGGGTCAGGCTGACGTCGCCCGTCAGGTTCCAGCGATCCTGATTCCAGTTCTGGTACAGGGTTATGCCCCAGAAGCTGAAATCATTATGGGTAGCGCTGACGTCACCGCGTGAATCGCTGTCGCCGTTACCGGCATGAAACGCCGCGCCGCTGCGCAGCGTACCGCGATCGGTCTGCCAGGCCTTGTCTCCTCCCATCATTAAGCCGTAGAAGCTGCTGTCCTGCCCGTAGCTCAGGTTCCCGGCGCGCAGGTCGCTGCTGCGCGGGTTGCCGTAAAGAGTGTGAACCCAGACGCTGGCGTCGGTATCTGCAGGCTGCAGCGCCGCGTTAGCGACGGAGTTACGCTCCATCACGGCATCCACCGCCGCGCTGCCCGCCGCCCAGGTATTATGCTGCACGCCTCCCGCCGTCGCGATTTGCGCCGCGCTGTTAACGGTACTCACCACGTCCTCCACGCTCGCCTGCGGGGTATCAATGGCAACGGACAGATAACGCGCGCCCGCCTGGGTGGCCGTGCGTGAGTTTTTCCCCGCTGGCGATAAGCCGATCCAGCGCGTGTGCGGTGACCACGCCCGGCAGGACGTCCTGTGCGGCGCGTGCCCGGGTGGTGACCAGCACCTCGCCATCACGCTCCTGCGTCGTGGCCGTCAGCAGCTTGTTCAGCAGCAGGTTCTCATTCTGCCAGCCGTTTCCGGCGATGCTGACGTCGCTAAAGCCTCTGGCAACCGCATACGTCTGGTTGGCCTTCGCATCTGCGACATAAAGCGCGGCGCTGTCCGCCACGCTCAGTCTGCCGTCGGTGGCATTCAGCGCGGCCTGGCCGTTAGTCATCTCTTTGGTGCTGAGCATCAGGAGAGAGCGATCGGCAAAATCGACGCTGTTAAAGGCGGCGTCACGGTCGGCTGAACTGCCGGTCAGAGCGCCGTCAACCCGCAGCCCGCCCTGGGCGGCGTTGAGATACTGCGGCGCCTGTATGGAGACCGCCGCCGTGATGGCGTTTTCACCCCAGCGTAGCCCGCTGTCGGCAAAGCGCGCTTCGGCCACGGCGGTGGAGGTATCCCCCAGCACCAGCAGGGCGTTTTGCCCCACGGTTACGCGGCCGTTAACCTCGCTGCCGCCGCTTGCCACCCGGGAGGCATCCGCCAGGGTGCCGCCCGAGGTCCAGGCCGGGTCGATAAACAGCCGGGCACCCTGAAGATCAAGACGCTCTGCCATCAGCGACCCGGCGGCGGTGCTGTCACCAACCGCGATCTGCGACGCTTCGGCGGCGGTAAGCTGGCCTGCAAGCAGCGCGCCGGTTACGGCCAGCTGCCCCTGATCCTGTAGCGCCACGTCGGCGTGCAGGGTGGCCTGATGGGCCACGTTGAGCAGGCCGCTGCTGACGATCCCCGCTGCCGCGCCGCCGGAGGTGAGGGTATGGTCGCCCGCAACGACGTTCATGGTGCCCTGCGGAGCGATGGTGACGGTGCCGGTCAGGTGCGCGGTTACGTCCTGCATGGCCGTCACGCCGAGATTCAGCGTGCCGTTATTAACCGCTACGGCAACCGGGGTTTGCGGCGCGCCGGCGATCTCGATCAGGGCGCCCGCCGCGCCGGTCAGGGTTAGCGTCTGAGCGTTGCCGATGGTCACAGACGGTTTGCCTTCTCCTTCAAAGCGCAGCTGCGAGGCACCAAAGCCCGTAGGCACTGCGATGGCCTGGTCGGACGGGGCACTCTCCGCGCCGATGTAGAGCTGGTTTTTAGCAGAGGTGACCTGGGTATTGGCCAGCACCGCGCCGGTGATGGCGGCGTCGATTACGCTGGCGGTACCGCTGGCGTTCTCCGGATTTTGCAGCGTGCCCAGCATCACCAGCGCGTTACCCTGGCTCTGGCCCAGCAGGCCGTTTACCCCTTTTACGTAATCCAGCTGATAGGCGGCATCGGTCAGGATCAGGGTGCTGTCGGTAAGGTGGGTGCGCGCTCCGGTATCGTTGTATTTCACCGGTTCGGTGGAGCTGGCCGCGGCGTTGAACAGCTGGTCGGCGCGGGTTTGCAGCTGGCTGTGGTTGGTCAGGTTCAGCGAGGCTCCGCTGCTGAGCGCCAGCGTATCGGCAACCAGCCGGGTGTGGCTGAAGGTGAGCTTGCCGCTGCTCAGCCGCACCGGAGCGGTGACGGTGTTCCCTTTTACGGTCAGGGCCGATCCGACGTTATTATTGGTAAAGCCGCCGTTCAGAACGGTATCGCCGGTCACCTCCAGGGTACCGAAGCGGCTGAACTGGGCTCCCTCAAAGGTAGGCATAGCGGCCAGATGCAGGGTGCTGGCCGCGCCGCCGCCGTACAGGTGTCCCGCCACGCGGCTATTGTCCAGCCAGACGTCGCTTGCCGTCTGGCCGTCGCTGGCGAGGTTAACGTCGCCGCCGAGGGTGCTGTTGGTCAGACGTAGATCCACGCTGCCCTGGCCTGCTTCGATATTGCCCTTCACGGTCGAACGGGTGATATCCAGCGTCGTCCTGGCCGCGCCGCTGGCGACAAGGTTGCCGCTGATTTGCGCGTTATCCAGCGTTGCAGAGACGCTTTCGCTGCCCTCCAGCAGGGTCTGGCCGTTCACGCCGCTGTTGCTCAGCGTCAGAAAGGCGGTTTTCTCCCCCTTCAGGCTCAGGGCAGTGCCGTCGGCCTGGTCGGAATTGCCCAGGGTGGAGTCGGTGACGTTAAGGGCGGCGTCGCTGCCCGCGCTGGCGTCGAGGATGCCGTCCAGCGTCGAGGCGGTTATCTCCAGCGCAACCTGTGCCGCCTTGCTGGCGGTAAGATTGCCGTGAAGTCGCGCCTGGGCCAGCGAGGCGGTGATGCTTCCTGTACCGGACAGCAGGGCATGGCCGCTCACCTCGCTGTTGTCCAGGGTCAGCAGGGTGGTCGCGCCGTTCTTCATCGTCACGGCGTTACCGTCGGCCTGGATCGTTTTGCTAATGGTGGAGTCTTTAACGCTCAGCGCGTTGGTGCTGCCGGTGCTGGCAATATTGACCGACCCTGTGATGCGGCTGTTATCAATCGTCACCGCGTGCGTTTTATCAGGGGTTGAGCCGTTGGTGATATTGATGGCGTTGTCCGTGGCGGTCACGGCACCGGTGGTGTCGATGCTGCTGTTTATAACGGAGATAGTGTTGTCGTTTTTGGTTGAGCTCAGCAGAATGCTGCCGCCCTGAATGCGGCTGTCGCGCAGGGTAATATCGTGTGTTCCCGCCCCGCCGGCCAGGATCTTGCCGTTAATAACGCTGCCGTTCTGGATATCAATATCGGTGTTGCCATTGTCGCCGGCGGAGAGGTAAATGGCGTAGCCTCTAGCATAATTTTTCGAGAACGTCGGCGTTCTGGCGGTCTTATCGTAATCCACCTGGGCGCTGGCACCGTTCAGGGTAGAGTCATCGATAATGATTTTGGTATGGGTCGTAGCGCCCCCGGCTTCAAGCCAGTCTACCTTAGCGTTGTTGGCCAGGGTTATCGCGGCCGAGCCGTTTTTACTGGCGTTGATGTAATACCCCGCTGAGATCCGCGCCGTCCACCCTAAGCTGCTGCACGTCGCTTGCCTGACGGGAAGAGCTGCCGCTGGCGAAATAGATATTCTGTTTTTTGGCCTGACCATTAATCGCTGCGTCCTGGGTTGGCTGGGTAAAATACCAGGCCGTCGGCACGGGATCCAGTTTTGAGGTCATCTGGTATTCGGTCAATCCGCAGGTTCCGGCGGCTGAAAAGGTAGTGCAGGTGTTGGCAAACGATGGTGCCAGCATCAGGCTGCCACCTAATATCATGCTCGTACTTGCGGCGACTTTCGTCAGTTGAAATGATTCCGTCATTTTAATTCCCTCTATATAGCGCTACGCCATTTATTTCGCTTACGCAAATATAAAAACGTATACACGGATTAATCCTTCGTTACATTTTGCAGCATAACACACGGGAATATGGCTTAAGGTCAGATTGGTCTACTCGTTATTGGAAAAGTCTCATCAGCAAATATATCCCGCTGTAATTACATGTGAATAATTTATCTAATTGCGGTATTTTGCGAGGAAGCGCACGAATTGCCTCTTATTGTCTAGGAATATTCTTATAATCTCGCGAAAAGTAGTAATTGAAATTAAATAGATTCTCACTGATTATATTTATATCCACAGTGATGATAGGGTAATGGCGATGATTATAGTTTTGACATCCTGTAGATATTTCAGGCAGGGCTTTGCCGCGCTGGCAGAAAGCATGAGGATTGAGGCACCTTCATTCAAAAAGGTGCTGTATGTCGATGATATTAAACACGTCAAAAAAGAGGAGCTTTTGCGCGCTAAAGCCGTCCTGGTAGATTATGGCCAGTCGGATATCAGCGTGCTGAATAGTTTGCTGGAAATAAAAAATCGCTATGAGAATAGCTATTTTATTCTTGTTACCCGGGATATCTGCTATGACAGCACGATAGAAAATATTCTTATTAATACCATTGCGGATTGCACCATCGACTGTAAAATCGCCGTACGTAAAATTAGCGCCTGTCTTGCCCATTTTGCGCTTGAAGATCAGCAGGTGACGATTGTCAAAAATAGCCGCTGGCACCACCTTGAAAAAGAAAAACGCCTGACGCGAATGGAAACGATGCTGCTGCCTTATATTGTGTCAGGGAAAAAGAATAAAGAGATTACGCGCTACCTGGATCTGACGGGCAAAACCGTCAGCCACCATCGGCGCAATATTTATCGAAAATTCGCGGTCACTAATTTGACAGGGCTTTATAAAAAGTTCGACCACAGCGTATAAGCCGCAAGGGGCTCATTAAATGGATAAAATGATTGCCGTACAAAAAAGGCTGGAGGCCGCGCTCTTGATTCTTGCAGAGGATGCGGAGATTAAAGCGCGACAGGAGCGTATTTATCACGAGTGCTTGTGCCACATAACCCTGCATGATATGCCACGGGTGTTGCGCAGGGATTATTATCAGCTCCTGTCTTTAACCAACATGCTCTGTCGCGAAATCGGCCACAGGCATTGTCACGGCGCGATGCAGGGTGATGCGGATCAGCAGCTGGTCACTGTCCTGCCGCGCAGGCTGTTGCTGCTCTATAAGCGACTGACGGAGTGGATGGCGATTGAAACCTATCTTCGCAGCCAGCAGCACGTTCTGAGCTAATTATCAGAATTTACTGGCTATTCACCTCGTTTCTCAATGCTCTTCTTGAGAACGGCTTTCGTCGCGCGCTGGGCTGCGAGGTTTTGAATCCGCCCGGCTTCTGTCTCCGATAATTTAAAATTAAACCCCCTTTCTTTTTACGGACGCTTTTCCCCCTGTTATATCTGTCGGCAAATTCTTTATTTCCCGGATCGCAGATGAAAACACGACTCCTCCTGTGCGCTGGCCTGTTAGCCTCCTCCAGTGTTCATGCCAGCGCCCTCTATTTTTATGAAGCTGGCACCGAAGATACCGCGCTTGCCGGCGCGGGGCAGGCGGCTCGCGCGCAGGATGCCTCCACCATCATGACCAACCCTGCCGGCATGACGCGGTTACCGGAGCATATGGTGACCGGTGGCTTACAGGTGATGGATGGATCCATCGATAACCAGCTTGATAACGATGCCCATCAAAGCCCCGGCGACGTGATGAAAACCATTCCGAATGCCAGCGCTTTTTACAGCCAGAAAATGACCGATAGGCTGTATGCCGGGATCGGGCTTTACGGCAACTATGGCCTGGGGATCGATTACGGCAACTGGGCGGGCGACAGGCTGATCAAAAAGAGCACCATGGCGGCGATGACGCTCAGCCCGTCCCTGGCCTATAAGCTCAACGACCGTCTCTCGCTGGGGGCTTCTGCCAACGTCAATTACGGATACTTCTCGCTGACCCGCAACGTCAACGATAACGACTATCGGCAGCATGACGAGGACTGGGCCATGAGCTATCGGCTCGGGCTGCTGATGCAGCTGACTGACCAGACGCGGGCCGGTATTACATGGAACAGCGAGACGGACTATCGCTTCAATATTGACGGTAAAGCTCGGCTGCAAGGCGGTGCATACGATCTGCCGGTATCGGCACAGGTCCGAGCGCCGCAGCAAATTATGCTCAGCCTCGTTCACGATATAAACGCTCAGTGGTCGGTGATGGGCGATCTTGGCTGGCAGGACTGGAGCCAGTTCGGTGCACCGCAAATCGTTGTGGGTGACCAGCGGCTGAATAACGTCAGCCGCATGAAGGATACCTGGCACGCCGCGGCGGGCGTTCAGTATCGCCCAACCGCCCAGTGGCGACTCAACGCCCGGCGTGGCGTTTGACAGCTCGCCGTATGAAACCCAGAGCGATGTGGCTTTAACCTTACCTACCGGCGATGAGTGGCGGTTCGGTGCGGGGGCGCAGTATCAGATCACCCCGGCCAGCAATATTGGTGTTGCCGTCTCGTATCTTCACATGCAGTCATCGCGCGTAAAATCGCCGGATATCTTTGCCGGAAGCTACGACCATCCTTATCTTTGGTTTGCCAGCGTTAACTATAGCTATCACTTTTGATCTGCTAACCGCTTAAAATATATGGTCTATAATGGCAGGTACTTAATGTCGGAAGGTTGCGCCATGCATATTTTACCGCCCGTTCGGCCAGAACGCTCTATCGAAAGACTGACCGCTATCCTTGAGCCGATAGCGGAGAAGGTGAAAGTGGTCCCCCGCAAGCGCCTCACCTGGTTACGGAAAGGGAAGCAGCAGATGTATCTCTTTCTCGAAGGGGAGCTGTCGCTGCTGCGCGCCTCCGATGGGCTGGTGGTGGTAACCGTCTACGAGCCGCATCTGTTTGGCATTGCGGAGATGATCCAGCCCACGCAGGGGCATTTTCTGCGTGCGGAGAGGGAGTCGACCATTTTGCGTATCGATGCGGACGAGGCGGCAGCGCTGTTTCGCGCCAGGGGCGTCTGGGAAGATGTCGCGGCGCTGCTTTCATACCACACGGCATATTTAATATTTCGCGATGCCCAGGTACTCCAGCAGCGTACCTATTCCGTTATTCGTAACCATCTTCAGGAGATGATTTTGCTCCCTGAAGAGGCGCGTATGCGCACCACTATTCTGGAATACATTCAGGATCGTACTTTGCTTTCACGCAGCAGTATTCTCAACGTATTGTCCGCTCTTAAGCAGGGAGAGTATATCGCCTTTAAGCGCGGTGGATATCTGCTTGAAGTCCGGCATTTGCCCGAGTCATTCTAGCGGGAATTTAAAATTAAACAGAAATCAAATTAACGCTGCCGTTATTTTTCTATATCGTTTGCTTCCTGAAGTTTATCTTTATCAAGTAAACGGTATATTTATGAAAAAGACAGTTATCGCTTTGGTTATGGTTAGCGCATTCTCCGCTACTTCCGCGTTTGCCGCCGCAGATGCGGGCACATGGTATGGCGGAGCGAAATTCGGCTGGTCCCACTATTTTGATACCAGTACGGGTTCAAAAGCGCAGGATAATACTCATTCCGACCACTTTGATTATGACCATGATAATGTTGGTGGCGGAGTTTATACGGGTTACCAGATTACCCCGTGGCTTGCGGTAGAAGGCGGTTATGATTATTTAGGCAATATGCAGATAAAAGGCCAGCACGGTGCGGGAGCGCAGATGAAGGCGCAGGGCCTGCAAATGTCCCTGAAGGCCAGCTACGCGCTGACCAGCGACTGGGATATCTACGGTCGTGCCGGTGCGATGGGCTATCGTGCCGAATCCGATGTAAGTGGTCACAATCGTTTTGAAACAGGCGTGCGCCCCGCTTGCCGCCGTCGGTACTGAATACGCCTTCAACAAGAGCTGGGCTGGCCGTCTCGAGTACCAGTGGGTCAGCAATGTGGGTAACGCTAACCAGATTGGCGTAAGCAGCGACCTGAGCTCCGTCACCGCAGGGCTAAGCTATCGCTTCGGTCAGTACGACTGAAGCGCGTGACAGGTCCCCGAATAAAAACCCGGCTGCCAGAATGCCGGGTTTTTTACGTTCAGCCGGCCATAAGCGGCTTAAGTACGATATGAATATTCTGCAGCCCCGTTATGTTTTTATCCTTCAGGTACTGCTGATTAACCATATCTAATTGTTCCAGTTTGGTCAGCGAGGCATAAACGCGCTGAACGGCACTGTCCGAAACAAAAATTTCTTTTGCGCTCGTGTTCTGAAGATATTCTGATTTCAGCGCGTGCGTTAATGTATCAATCTGCTGCTTATTATCCTGATACAGCGACGCAATATGAGAAATATCTGTCGCAGCCGGTTTTTCTCCCGGCAGCACCAGCGGGATTTGCAGATGGTTAATCTGTTCCACCTTGTCCGGCGGGGGAGAACTACATCCTGATAATGTGCTCAGGCTAAATATAGCCAAAAAGAGAGGCAGGCTCTTCATCGAATAACTCCGGGGAATAAAATGACGCATTATTATCCCTGACGGAGGTAGCAGCTGAAGAATAATGTTGTTTATTTATAAACGTTCTTTCTTTAGGCAAAAAAAAAGCCAGGTGATAGCCTCCTTTCCCCCATACGCCACCAGCGTGAATATGACATCTCGAGGATATATGAAGCCTAAAACTCTCGTTAGTGGAATGGTCGTTGCTGGTCTGCTATCGGCCTCGCTGGCCACCTTGCCTGTTCTGGCAAAAAAGGAGGCGAAGGAAGCCACTGCCCATACGAAAGCAAACAACGATGCGCTGTATGGCCAGCTGCCCTTCTTTGATAAAACCGATTTCCGGAATGCACATAAAGGCTTCGTTGCCCCACTGCCACAGGCGGTGATTAAGGGCGAAAAAGGCACCGTTATCTGGGATCCACGGCAATACGCTTTTATCAAAGAAGGGCAAAAAGCTCCGGGTACCGTCAACCCGAGCCTCTGGCGTCAGGCCCAGCTGAACAATATCGGCGGCCTGTTTGAGGTGACAGAGGGCGTGTACCAGATCCGTAACCTCGATCTGTCGAACATGACCATCATCGAGGGGAAAGAAGGGATCGCCGTAGTCGATCCGCTGGTCTCTGCCCAAACGGCCAAAGCGGGCATGGCTCTTTACGCTAAATACCGGGGTAAACGTCCGGTGGTGGCGGTGATCTACACCCATAGCCACGTCGATCATTATGGCGGCGTGCGTGGCGTAGTCGATGAAGCCGACGTCGCGTCTGGCAAAGTGAAGGTCTACGCCCCCGCTGGTTTTATGGAAGAAGCGGTATCGGAAAATATCATGGCCGGGAATGCGATGAGCCGCCGCGCCAGCTATATCCACGGCAACCTGCTACAGCCCGACGCGAAAGGCCAGGTGGGGGCCGGTCTCGGAACCACCACCTCTGCCGGTACGGTGACGCTGATCGCCCCCACCGACTATATTACCGAAGACGGCCAGAAAGCGGTTATCGACGGCCTGACCTATGACTTTATGCTGGCGCCGGGTTCGGAAGCGCCGTCAGAAATGCTCTGGTATCTGGAAGAGAAAAAGCTCATTGAAGCCGCAGAGAACGTTACCCACACGCTGCACAATACCTACTCCCTGCGCGGAGCCAAAATTCACGATCCGCTGGCGTGGTCGAAGTACATCAATAGCGCCATTGACCGCTGGGGAGATAAAGCGGAAATCATCATGGCGCAGCACCACTGGCCCACGTGGGGTAATAAAAACGTGGTGAAGCTGATGAAAAGCCAGCGGGATATTTACCGTTACATCAACGACCAGACGCTGAGGCTGGCGAATAAAGGGCTGACGCGGGATGAAATCGCCGCTAACTTTGCGCTGCCATACGGTCTGGCGAAATCCTGGGCAGGCCGCGGCTATTACGGTTCGGTGAGTAATAACGTCAAAGCCACCTATGTCTACTACCTCGGCTGGTTCGACGGCAACCCGGCGTCGCTCGATGAACTGCCGCCGGTGGACGCGGCGAAAAAGTATGTCGATTACATGGGCGGAGCCAGCGCGATCCTTGAAAAAGCCCGTATTGATTATGCCCGGGGCAATTACCGCTGGGTGGCGCAGGTGATGAGTAAGGTCGTCTTTGCCGATCCGAATAATAAGGCAGCGCGCGAGCTGGAAGCGGACGCGCTCGAACAGCTGGGATATCAGGCCGAGTCAGGCCCGTGGCGTAACGCCTACCTGACCGGCGCGCAGGAGCTGCGTTACGGCGTTAAGAAAATGCCGACGCCCAAAACCGCCAGCCCGGATGCGCTCCGCGCCATGTCGACGGAGATGATTTTTGATTACTTCGGCGTTCACCTTAACGGCGTCAGGGCGGCGAATGCGAAAGGGATCTTTAACGTGGATTTAGGCCGTGAAGGCGGAACGTACAGGCTGGAGCTGGAGAACGGCGTGCTGAATCATAGCGCCAACGCGCTGGCGAAAGATCCGGACGCGACCATAACCCTCAGCCGCGAGACGCTGAACAGGATCATTCTCAGGGAGACCACGCTGAAAAAGGCGCAGCAGGCAGGTGAGGTGACGATCGCCGGCAATGCCGCAAAGGTGGATGAGATGCTGCGCTGCATGGGGAGTTTCAGTTTCTGGTTTCCTGTCGTCACCCCTTAAACGTAAAAAAGGCTGCTTTCGCAGCCTTTTGTTTTAGATAGTCCCATCGCCCCCGTCCGAGCACCACACCTGCCCGGAGGTATACGAACATTCGTCAGAGGCTAACGTCACGTACAGCGGCGCGATTTCAACCGGCTGGCCGGGACGCCCCAGGGGCGTACTCTCGCCAAAATGCTTCACCTTTTCCTGCGGCTGACCGCCGCTCGGCTGCAGCACGGTCCAGTATGGCCCTGGCGCGACCGCATTAACGCGGATCCCTTTCGGACCCAGCTGTTTTGCTAACGCCTTGGTAAATACCGCCAGACAGGCTTTTGTCTGTGCATAATCGAGCAGCACGGCGCTCGGCTGTACCGCCTGAACAGAAGACGTATTGATAATGGACGCAGGTGCTTTCAGGTGGCGCAGCGCCGCTTTGGTGATCCAGAAAGGCGCGTAAACGTTGGTCTTGAACGTGGCGTCAAAATCTTCCGTGGTCAGCTCTTCCAGCGACTCGCGATACTGCTGACGGCCTGCGTTATTCACCAGAATATCGAGTCCGCCCAGCTTGCTGACGGCCTGCTCCACGAGGTTCTGACAGAAGGTTTCGTCCCGCACGTCGCCCGGCAGCGCGACGGCATTGCGCCCTTCGGCTTTAATCAGGGCGATGACTTCAGCCGCATCTTCTTCCTCTTCAGGCAGATAGTTGATGGCGACGTCTGCCCCTTCGCGGGCATAGGCGATAGCCACCGCGCGTCCGATGCCGGAATCGCCCCCGGTGATGAGCGCTTTTTTACCGCTAAGCCGTCCATGCCCTTTGTAGCTTGTTTCGCCGTGATCGGGAACAGGTTCCATTTCAGAGGCCAGGCCCGGTGGCGTCTGCGGCTGTTCCGGGAAAGGAGGCGTTGGGTAAGCGTTCGTACGTTGTTCATTATCACTCATAGCTAACTCCTTGTTAGGGGTGAGATTTGATGGATAGTTACAGCGTTAACGCTTCGCTGAATTATTTTTGCAGGCGATCGACTCGCACAACGGGCGGTGTTGATTTCTTATCGAGCGAGCCGCTAATGCTGATCATGTTGTCAGGCTCTACGGTTCTGTCGTCAAATACCGCTTTCGGGATAATAACGTCTATTTTTCCGGTTTTATCCTGGAATACGTATTTATCGTCCTTCCCGTCAATAAGATTACCGCGCAGTGAAATAGAGGCACCGTCGTGCATCTCTTTCGCCTGAGTTATGGTCATAATGCGCGCGTCGTCGGTACCGCGATAACCGCTGTCCAGCGCGTGCGGCGGTGGAGGCGCTTCTCCCTTTTGTAACCCGCCGTTATTATCTGCCCATGCAGAAGGGATTATTAATATTAACAAAGCTGAAATGGCTGATAATTTCATCTGATATCCTTCATTTTGCATGTCTTGACTTATTAAGTATTGTTGCTATTCCTTTATGTGGCAAATGTGATAAGTCTTAAAAGCATTTGCACAGTAAAATCATAAATTTCGGCAATTAAGCGAAACGGTGACCACAGCCATGGAACCAAAAAAATGAAAAAGTGCCCGGGATAAAGGAAAGTAATCGTTTACTGACGTTTGAGTACGCATTTCGTCAGGTCGGTTTTATTGTGCTGTTAGCTATTATCGTGGCGGCGATTGCCGGTCTGTTTTCCAGCGGTGCGGTAAGCGACGTTGAAAAAACAAACGCGGCTAAATCCCTGACGCTGGAGTATGAACGCTTCGGGCGTCGGCAAACCGAGTCGCGGATGGCGCTCTCCTTCCCGGTAACGTCCGCCGGTAAATACACCCTCAGCCTGACCAGCGAAGGCAGCGACGTGTATGAGCCAGGCAGCGTCTGGCCGCAGCCGGACAGCATGTACAGCCGGGGAAATACCCTGTATCTCGTTTACGACCGCTTACAGCAAAACGATAAATTTACCGTTTTGTTATTCATCACGCCGACAAAAGCTGGGAAGTGGACAAACAGCATCCGCGTAAACAGCGAGCCAGATATTCGCTTCTGGCAGTTTATTTACCCGTAGGAGTCGAATATGGACATGGTTTTTTCGTGCCCTGGCAATTTACCTGTTTCTGGTTATCGTGTTTAAAGTTGCCGGGAGACGGGCCCTGCTGCAAATGACCAGCTTCGATCTTATCCTGCTGTTAATTATCAGCGAGGCTACGCAGCAGGCGCTGCTTGGGGAAGATTTTTCCGTCACCGGGGCGATGATTACAATAACAACGCTGGTGGTGGTAGATATAATTTTCGGCCTGATAAAAAAATATTCCTCCTCGGTTGAGAATGTTCTTGATGGCACGCCGGTAATATTGGTTGAGAACGGTATTCCCATTGCGGATAAGCTGAAAAAAGTCGATGTATCCTGCGATGATATATTGGTTTCTGCACGCCAGAATCACGGCATAACCGAGTTTAAAGATATTAAGTACGCTATTCTTGAACGTAATGGCCATATTTCCATTATTCCTGAAAAGAGTTAAGGGGCAACGGCATGAGCAACCTTATTCACGATAACAACACCACGATCGGCGAGCTGACGAAAAAGCTCGCCAGCACGCTTACCGACAGAGGTTTGCGTTTGACCACCGCGGAGTCGTGTACCGGCGGTAACCTGGCGGTCGCCCTTTGCGCGGAGGAAAATACGGCCGAATTTTATGACGTGGGCATGGTGGTGTTCAGCGATGCGGCGAAGCAGAAGATCCTCGGCGTGCGGCCCGAAACCCTGGAGCGCTTCACCGCCGTCAGCGAAGAAACCGTTACCGAGATGGCAGCCAACATCTGCGACATAGCCGGGGCGGATATCGGCGTTGCCATCAGCGGCTATGCCGGTCCGGAAGGCGGAGACGACGGCACGGCGGCCGGGACGGTCTGCTTTGGCTGGAGCTTTCGCGGGCAGACGGAAACCAGCACCGTGCTGTTTTCCGGCGAGTGTCAGGACGTTGTCGAAAAAGCGGTGCGTTATTCGCTGTCTGAACTGATTGAGAAGCTATCCGGCTGGGATAACGGCTGAAGCAAGGGGGAAGTCTATGGCTGTCATCGTCATCACCGGCGGTACGGCGGGCGTGGGGAAAGCCACGGCGCTGCACTTTGCCAAAGCGGGCTATGACGTGGGCATTATTGCCCGCGACGAGCAGAGCCTGCGCTCCACGGAAGAGGAGCTGCGCCGTTTCGGCATCAACGCGTATGCCGTTCAGGCCGACGTGGCGGACAGCGAGGCGGTCACCGCTGCCGCCAGCGACATTGAGTCCCGCCTTGGCGCCATTGACGTGTGGGTGAATAACGCGATGGGCGCGGTGCTGGCGCCGTTTCGCACCATGACGCCTGAGGAATTTCGCCGCGTCACCGAGGTGACCTATTTTGGCTATGTTAACGGCACCCGCGCCGCGCTGGAGCTAATGACGCCTCGCGATCGCGGGACGATTATTCAGGTTGGCTCCGCGCTGGCCTACCGCTCCATTCCGCTGCAGTCCGCCTACTGCGGGGCGAAGGCCGCCATTCGCGGCTTTACCGACGCCGTGCGCACCGAACTGATGCATGAAAACAGCCGGGTGCAGCTCGCGATGGTACAGATGCCGGGGCTCAATACGCCGCAGTTTGAGTGGGCGAGAAACAAGTTTGCCTGGGCGATGCGCCCGGTACCTCCCGTCTTTCAGCCCGAAGTGGCCGCCAGCGCTATTTTCAGGGTGGCGCAAAACCCGGTGCGGGAACTGTGGGTGGGCAGCAGCACTATCCAGTCGATTGTCGGGCAATTTTTGTTCCCCGGTTTCCTGGATCGGCTGATGGTCAAAAAGGCCTGGGAAGGGCAAATGACCACCACGCTGAATGCGGACGATCGTCAGGATTATCTGGATTGGCCGGTGAATGAGCCGCACAGGATCCACGGGCGCTTCACCGACGAAGCGAAAGATCGCGCCGCCAGCATAAGCTCGGGCGTGCCGGGAAAGGTCCTGCTCGGCTCCCTTGCCGTGACGGGAGCCATCGTGGCCCGC
The DNA here is from genome assembly GCA_951848785.1 of Callosobruchus maculatus. Lineage (NCBI taxonomy): Eukaryota > Metazoa > Arthropoda > Insecta > Coleoptera > Chrysomelidae > Callosobruchus > Callosobruchus maculatus. The sequence continues at coordinate 174,728 of CATOUR010000582.1, forward strand.
CTGCTGCTCTCGCGCAAAAGGTGATCAGCGCAGCGCGGTACGATTGGTCCAGAACCAGCGGTAGCCGTAACCGCTGAGGCTGAGTTCAGCGGTTTTGCCGCACTCCAGCGCGTCGCTGTAGCGTTTGTCCGCCAGGCAGGCGGTCCAGGTGGCATGGCGTATCCCTCGGGCGGTAAACGTGACGGGCTTATCGCTGAAGTTAACGAAGGTGAGAATGCTGCGCGTATCGGTTTCGTAATAGATCCCCAGCACCGCGTCGTTGTCGATCGTGATAAGACGAAACGGCGCGATGCCGATTTCAGGAAACTCCGACCGCGTATTGGCAATGTCGATAATGCGGTGCAGGAGCGAGCTGCGGTGTAAAAGCGAATCCGCCACGTTGATTTTCTGATAGCGGAACGGGCCGTGGTCAATCATCGGGGCAATAAAGGTCTCCGGGTCGGCATCAGAGAAGCCGCCGCCCTGCGATGGGGCCCACTGCATCGGCGTGCGCACCGCGTAACGCTCTTCCAGCGCTAAATCATCACCCATGCCAATCTCATCCCCGTAGCGCATGACCGGTACGCCCGGCAGAGAAAAGAGAACCGCATGGCAAAAGGCCAGCCGCTTTTGGTCGCCGTTAAGCATCGGCGCAAGACGACGGCGGATCCCGCGCTGGTAGACGCTCATCTCTTCGTCGGGCGCGAACGCGTCCAGCACGGTTTGCTTCGCTTTTTTACCGATCCCGTCCAGATCCAGCTCGTCATGATTGCGCAGCCAGTTGGCGAAACAGCAGGAGTCCGGCGGCACGATCATTTTCTTCACCGCGTTGCGCAGCGGCCGCGCGCTTTTCTCCGCAAGGCTGACGTAGAAGAACTTGTTTAGCCAGAAATTCAGCACCAGGTTCAGACGGTCGTTCTTCCCAAAATAATCTTTGTAGGCTTCAACCTCCACGTCGACTTCGCCGAGCAGGATTGCGTCCGGGTTATGCTGTTCGATGAGGCGGCGCATGTGCTCGAGGATCCACAGCCCTCTCTTTTCATCCCCGCGCCCGGCTTGTTTTGTCAGGTGCGACGCCGCGTCCAGGCGAAAGCCGGACACCCCGAGCTTTAGCCAGAAGATGATGATGTTCTCCACCTCCTTCAGCACGGCGGGGCAGGCCAGATTGAGATCCGGCTCGTGGTGGTAAAACATATGCCGATAGTATTGCCCCGCCTCGTCGTCCCACGTCCAGACGCTTTTCTCTACGCCCGGAAACATGGGGGGCGTATCGTCGTCGTCCGTGTCGGACCACAGGTAGTAGTCACGGTAAGGGGAGTGCGGGCTGCGGCGGGCCTGCTGAAACCAGGGATGCGCGTTCGAGGTATGCTGGATCAGCAGCTCAATAATGACCTGCATCCCCAGCTCCCGCGCGTGTTCAATAAAGGCGATTATATCGTTGAGCTTTCCGAAGCGGGGATCGACCTGCAAATGGTCGCTCACGTCGTAGCCTTCATCAAGAAAGGGCGTGAGATAAAACGGGGTGATCCAGATAACCGTCGCGCCCATCCGGCGGATGTAGCGCAGCTTGGCGGTTATCCCGGCGATGTCGCCACAGCCATCGCCGTTCAGGTCGTAAAACAGGGCGGTATCAATCTGATAAATAATGGCGCGTGTATGCCAGCCTGCCATAGCAATCCTTAGTGATAACCTTCGGTATCAGACACTTTGCCCCGGAAGACGTAGTAGCTCCAGGCGGTATACACCAGGATCACCGGGATGATGAGCAGCGTGCCGATCAGCATAAACAGCTGGCTGGCAGGCGGCGCGGCGGCTTCCCACAGGGTAATGCGCGGCGGGATAATATGCGGCCACAGGCTGATGCCAAGCCCGCTAAAGCCGAGGAAGATTAAGCCCAGCGTGAGCAGGAACGGGCGGGCATGGCTGTCGGGGTTGCGCGTCAGCCGCCAGATCCACAGGCTAAATACCGCGACCAGCAACGGCACCGGCAGGAACCAGAAGAAGTTGGGCAGGGTGAACCAGCGTTCGGCGACAAACTGCCAGCCGAGCGGGGTCCAGATGCTCACCACCGCAATGACGGCGATCAGCGCCAGCAGCACGTGGCGGGTCAGCTCGCGCATGCGGCGCTGCAGCGCGCCTTCGCTTTTCATGATCAGCCACGTAGTGGCGAGCAGGGTATAGGCGACGATTAACCCCAGCCGCAGAACAGGTTAAACGGCCGGTAAACCAGTCCAGCGACGAACCGACAAAGCGCCGTCCTTCCACGTCGAAGCCGTTAATCATCGCCCCGACCACGATCCCCTGGCTGAAGGTCGCGAGCAGGGAGCCGCCGGCAAAGGCGTAATCCCAGAACTTGCGGTGCGAAGGGGTGGCCTTGAAGCGAAACTCAAACGCCACGCCGCGGAAAATAAGGCCGATCAGCATGGCGGTAAGCGGGATGGTGAGCGCATCGATAATCACCGCATAGGCCAGCGGAAACGCGCCGAACAGCCCCGCGCCGCCGAGCACCAGCCAGGTTTCATTTCCGTCCCACACCGGGGCGACGCTGTTCACCATCACGTCACGCTCTTTGGCATCCCCCACGAAGCTGAACAGCATGCCGATACCGAGATCGAAGCCGTCCATGATGATGTACATCAGCGTGGCGAAGACAATAATGGCAAACCAGATGACCGGGATATCGACGCCCATCAGATCTTCTCCTCTTCCGGAACAGACTCGGCGGCGGACAGCGGACGGGCAGGCGTGCCCGACGTATTAGACGTTAGCGTGCCGACGGGCTGCGGCCCTTTCTTAATCAACCGGGCGAGATAGACGTAGCCCACGCCGAACACCGAACAATAGACCACGATAAAGGCCAGCAGGCTGATGCTCATCTGCAGCGTGCTGTGCAGAGAAACCGCGTCAATCGTGCGCAAATAGCCGTAGACGACCCACGGCTGGCGGCCCACTTCGGTAGTGACCCAGCCGGCGAGCAGCGCGAGCAGTCCGGCGGCGGGCCCCATGCACAGGGCAAACCAGTGGAAAGGCCGCGAATGATAGAGCCGACGGCGATAGCGCAGCCACACGCTGAGCACGCCGAGCGTAATCATCAGCAGCCCCATGCCGACCATAATGCGGAAGGACCAGAAGACGATGAGCGAGTTCGGGCGATCCTCTTTCGGAAAATCTTTCAGGGCCGGAACCTGTTTATCCAGGCTGTGCGTCAGGATCAGGCTGCCGAGCGCGGGAATTTCAAGCCCGTATTTGGTGCGCTCCTCTTCCATATCCGGTACGCCAAACAGCAGCAGCGGGGTCGCCTCGCCGGGCGGGTTCTCCCAGTGGCCTTCAATCGCGGCAATCTTGGCAGGCTGATGCTCCAGCGTATTCAGGCCGTGCATATCTCCGACTACCGCCTGAATGGGCGCGACCAGCAGCGCCATCCACATCGCCATGGAGAACATTTTGCGCACGGCGGGCGTATCGTTGCCGCGCAGCAGATGCCACGCTCCGGACGCGCCCACAAACAACGCGCTGCACAGGAAGGCGGCGATGGACATGTGGATCAGGCGATAGGGGAACGAGGGGTTTAAAGATGATAGCCAGCCAATCTTCGGGAATGACCTGGCCGTTCTGAATACTGAAGCCCTGCGGGGTGTGCATCCAGCTGTTGGAGGCGAGGATCCAGAAGGTGGACATCAGGGTGCCCAGCGCCACCATGCAGGTAGCAAAGAAGTGCAGGCCAGGGCCGACCTTGTTCCAGCCGAACAGCATCACGCCTAAAAAACCGGCTTCCAGGAAGAAGGCGGTTAACACTTCATAGGTGAGCAGGGGGCCGGTAATACTGCCCGCGAACTGGGAAAAGCCGCTCCAGTTGGTGCCAAACTGGTAGGCCATCACCAGCCCGGAGACCACGCCCATACCAAAGTTAACGGCGAAAATTTTCAGCCAGAAATGGTATAGCGAGCGCCAGACATCGTTTTTAGTGCGAAGCCACATTCCTTCGAGTACCACCAGATAGCTTGCGAGCCCGATGGTGATCGCCGGAAAGAGAATATGAAAGGAGACGGTAAAGGCGAACTGGATCCTGGCAAGATGAAAACGCATCAAGCTCGAACATGCTCCGTACCTCTGGAACTGATAGCGCAAGGGAGTTGCCAGACAGCGTCAGGCTGCCTGGCAAAACCGGTTACGGTTTTTTCTTACCCGCGCCAAGCTCGGCGCCGGTTAACGGATCGGCCGTTGGATCGGATTTCGTGCGCGCAGACATTGCTTTGACCAGTGTGGCCTGCTCCGTCGTGAGCGTTACGCTTGCGCTACCGTCACCACCATCAACCGCTGGCTGAGGGGATTCCACGTAATCGAAGTGCTTATCGCTGTTCCAGCTTCCGCGAACTTCTCCGCCCTCAGACATATTGTAGTACTTGTTGGTGTACTCTTCGATCGGCGGCAATTTACCCGGTGGGAAATTGTTGCGGATCGACTGAAGCGCCTTTTCGAACGAGAGCTGGTGCGCTGCTTCACGCGTCATTAAAAATGCCAGCGCATCCTTAACGCCCGGATCGTCCGTTACGTTAATCAGCCGCTCGTAGATAATCTTAGCGCGCGCCTCTGCCGCTATGTTAGAGCGCAGGTCGGCCGTGGGTTCGCCAATGGTATCTACGTAGGCTGCCGTCCAGGGCACGCCCGCGGAGTTGGTAAGCGGGGGTACCGCCACCGTAGAGCAGGGAGGTGATGTGGCTGTCGTTGCCGTTCTCGGTCATGGACCGGTACAGCTCCGCTTCATTCTCAACGCCTTCCGCCAGTTCACCTTTTGCACCCTTGTTCAGCATACCCACCAGGGTACCGATGATTTCCAGGTGACTTAGCTCCTCGGTCGCGATATCCATCAGCATATCTTTACGACCGGGATCGTCGTCGCTCAGTCCCTGCGTAAAGTAACGACATGCCGCGGCAAGTTCGCCCTGTGGTCCGCCAAACTGCTCAAGCAGAAGGTTAGCCAGACCCGGATTCGGTTCGGCTACGCGAACCGTGTATTGCAGCTGTTTTACGTGTCGAAACATAGATTCTCCCTCTTCCGTTATTTTTTCGCTTCTACGCCGTCCGCGTCGGAGCGCAGCAGGAACTGTTCCGTTGTCTGCGGGATGTGACGAAGCAGCCAGTCAGCCATTTCGCGCTCTTCCGCCAGAATCGTCTCGATGGCGGGAATAGAGGCGGTATCGCCCGCTTTTTTGGCCGCTGCCAGCAGGGAGGTGTAACAGGCAATTTCGAACTGCTCAAATACGTAGCCGCTGATGGAGCCTTTAACGATTTCATCAGACGGGAACATGCCGCCAATGGACTGGCCGAGTGCCGCCATTTTGCTCATGGAATCTTTAATGACTGAACGCGAAATATCATTGCGGTCAAGAATTTCCTCCAGCAATGTAATTTGGCGTTTAGTCTCGTTAACGTGTTGTTCAATTCGGGCACGCAGGTCCGGGTAATTATCAATACGGCCAGCCATTGATTCCAGCATTGATTCGGCTTGCTTTTCCATCGCATGGGCATCGCGTAGCCAATCATGGTAGTGTTCTACATGATTCATAATTAACTCCTGTGATTTATATTCTGGTTAATTTTTGGTGCTGATGCTCATCAAACTTTTAATTTATCCTTTCTGGGCTTTTTGATTAATATTGCCGACAGCCAGATCGGTTAATTTGAGATCGGTTTCTTTTTCTTCTTCCAGAGTTTCGGCAAGAAGTTTAACGGCTTTCTTATAGCCTAATTGTTCAGCCAGGGTGGCAAGGGTACCGTAGCTGGCAATTTCGTAGTGTTCTACTTTCTGCGCTGCCGCAATTAACGCAGCATCACGTACTTCATTTTTTTCCGTACTCTCAATGACTTCGTTGGCTTCTTCAATTAAGCCTTCCATCGCCACGCACTTCATACGCTTCAGCTTAAGGCCGGACTCCTGCTCGATAATCTGATCGATACGTTCGATCTGTCCCTGCGTCTCCTCAAGGTGAGCCGTGAACGCGGCGCTCAGCTTCTCGCTGGAGGCGGCGCGGGCCAGTTTGCTTAGCGCGCGGGTCAGCTTGCTTCTCAGCGCTGTAGGTGTCGGATAAGAGGTGAAAAAATACGTCTTCAACACTTTTCATATTCATATATTCGCTCCGGTAAAATAAGGGGGAAATTACTGCGAGCCGTCCGGCCCGCAGCATGCTCTCGATATATTTATAAGAGCTTTAAATAAGATCAGGAGTTATCAGATTTACGGCCTCCGCCGTGACTGTTCTGTCCCCCTTTCTTACCCGCTTCAGATGCCGCGTTGCGGATCGTTTTTGAATTACCGCCGCTGTGCTGGCCGCCTTTACGTCCAGCTTCTGATGCTTTTTCACGGTCTTCAGCGAAATTACCGGAACCACCACGATGTTGTTCTGCCATATATCAACCCTCATGTTGCGTTTATGTCAGGAGATACGATAAGAAAACCGTATCACTTGTCGTTCAGGAATTAACATTAGTCGTTATGTGAGAAGAGTCAAATTTATCGCCGCGCTCGTTTCACGGTATTTTCAGCGGGGAGGGGAAAATACCGCTTCGTTATGGATTTTGAAAATCTACGGTAAATCCATTGCTTAGGGATAAATAACGCGGGCGGTTAGGATTCCGCTTAGCTAATAATCTTAATATGAACGCGGCGGAAATTATTACATGAATTGACGTCGCGCAAAAATATATCGTACCGGCGCGCGTCTTTGTATTCGGATATTCTTAAGTGAGAAGGGAAATAACGCGCCGTAAACAACGCGTCCGATCGTCATTTTTGACGTGGTCAGCCGTAACGGGTGAGGGTATGCTGCATTCGTCACCACAATAATTACAGAGGCAATGTCATGGATCAGGAGCTACTGGATGCGGGGTACCGGGCCTACACCGGTGAGAAAATTGATGTCTACTTCAACACCGGGATCTGCAAACACTCGGGGAACTGCGTGCGCGGCAGCGCAAAGCTGTTCGACCTGAAGCGTAAGCCGTGGATAGCACCCGATGAAGTGGATGAAGAAACTGTCGTACGCGTAATTGATACCTGCCCGAGCGGTGCGCTGAAGTACCGCCAAAAATAAGCGAGGAACCATGGATATTCTTGAAGGCCATAACAAGTTTTACGTTAACGATGCCGAAGGTAATCAGGTGGCGGAGATCGTCTTTGTCCCGACCGGCGAGCATCTGAGCATTATCGAGCACACCGATGTGGATCCGAGCCTGAAGGGTCAGGGCGTGGGTAAACAGCTGGTGGCAAAAGTGGTGGAGAAGATGCGCGGTGAGAACCGTAAAATTATCCCCCTGTGCCCGTTTGCGAAGCATGAGTTTGATAACACGCGGGAGTATGACGATATCCGGGCGTGAAGCCGATGCCCGGCATTGCGCCGGGCAGCGCACTCAACCGACAAACATCACCGACACGCACAGCACGCCCACAATCAGCGTCAGCAGGTTACCGACAGAGCGGTACGGTTTCAGTGACGGGATCAGGTAGGTCGACAGCGTCGGCATGATGAACAGGATCATGGCGATAAGCGGACCGCTAATAGCGTAAATCATTGAGATAGCATTCGGATTGATGCAGCAGACCGCAAAGGTAATCAGCGACACCCCAAGAATCGAAACGGCGCGGTTAAAGGCGCGGCTTTTCTTCACCCCGACCTGATTCAGCGACGACTTCACGATCTCGGTTGCCCCTTCAATCACCCCAAAATAGGTGCCGAGGAACGATTTCGACATCGCAATAATCGCCACGATGATGCCGGAAATACCCAGCCATGCCGGCGACGAAGGCATCATCGACAGCGCGGACAGGATTGTCACCCCTTCCTCTTTGGCCGCCACGATATAGGACGGTGGAATCGAAAGCAGGCAGCTGAACACGAAGAACAGCACGCTGAGGCAGATGATCAGGTACGCCACCTTCATGATTTTTTTGCATTTACCCATGGCCTCGTCGCCGTATTTTTCGCGACGGTCTACGGCGAAGGTCGAGATGATAGGGGTATGGCTAAAGGCGAAAACCATCACCGGGATCGAAATCCACACCTGGTGCAGCGTATGCTGGTCGAAGGCCATCTGGCTGGTCAGCAGCGACGGCTGCCAGCTTCCCGTCAGATACAGCGAGACAAACAGGAAATAGGCGATCAGCGGAAACACCAGGAATCCCATTACCTTAATGGTAATGTGCCGCCCCATCAGGAAGATCAGATTCAGGATCAGCACCACGCCAAAGCTCACCAGCATCCGCACGCCGGTATCCACCGTCATCCGTTTCGCCAGCTGTTCAGTCAGCGAGTTGGTAATCGCCACCGCGTAAATCAGCACCACCACAAAGAAGGCCACGAAATAGAGCGTGGTGATCAGGTTACCGATCTTTTTACCGTAGTAATGGGAAACGGCGCCGGTGATCCCTTCGCTGCCTTTCGTTTTCGACGACAGGATAAATTGCGCCAGCGCCTTATGCGGCCAGTAGGTTAAGGGATACGCCACAAGGGCGGTGATCAGCAGGACAATCGCGCCAGCAGAGCCGAGCTGAATGGGCAAGAACAGGGTTCCTGCGCCCACGGCAGTGCCGTAGAGGGCGAAACTCCAGAGAGTCTCTTCTTTTGACCAAATTTTCGACATTAGAGCAACGTATCAACTATAAAACGAACAAAAAGGAGTGCAATTTACCATAATTATGCGTTGAGATCGCAGTTGCTTCGCAGGGAAGGGGCCGGAGAGGGTCTCCGGCCAGAAGGGAATTAGCCTGCCAGGGCGCGTCGCTGCTGGCGGCGCCTGATAATTTTCTCGCGCAGCGTATCGTACGCCCAGTTGTAGAGCATGGTGTACGGCAGGAAGAACAGGAAGAAGCCGATTTCCAGCGTGAATGCCTGAAGCAGCGTCACGCCCAGCACCGCGGCGACGATGGTTACGCCAATCACGATAAAGCCGCATTCAAAACCCAGCGCATGCAGGGCGCGTACTTTCGCCGTGCGCTTGACCCGCTGCACCGGCCAGAAACGGTCGAAACCGAAGTTGTAGATAATGTTCCAGAGCATTGCCGTGGTCGCCAGAATGATGGTCAGGCCACCCATTTCAAGTACCGAGCGCTGCATTAGCCACGCGGCGGTGGGGGCGAGGATCGCCGTGGCGATGCCCTCAAAGCAGACGGCATGGAAGATTCGCTCCGGTAATTTACGCTGGAGTGCATCCTGATGTTGCATATTCACCTCATGGTTACGCCAGTATGGGCGTCGATGCGGCCTATTCTTATCGCTTAAGGTGATATATAAAAGATGGTATCCATCGATAAAGTAGATACATCATGCGCTATTCTCCCGAAGCACTGACCGCGTTCGTCGAAACCGTCGCCGCCGGATCGTTTTCCGCCGCCGCCCGGCGGCTGCGCAAGAGCCAGTCCACCATCAGCACCTCCATCGCCAACCTTGAAGCTGACCTTGGGTTTGAGCTTTTTGACCGCTCGGCGCGCCAGCCGGTGTTAACCGCGCAGGGGGAACAGGTGCTGGGCTATGTGCAGTCGATTCTGGCCGCCAGCGCGCGGCTGGACGAGCTGGCGGTATCCTTAACGGCGCAAACGGAGGCGCGTTTTACCTTCGTGCTCTCCGATACGCTAAACACGGCCGTGCTGGAAGCGATGATGAGCCAGTTCGACCAGCGTTTTCCGCACACGGAATTTGAGTGCCTGATTGGGGAAGAGGAAGACGTTATCGATCTGCTGCAAAAGGAGCGGGCGCAGATTGGCCTGACGGAAGCGCGGGACGGCTATCCGACGGATATCGGCGCGACAAGGCTGCCCATGCAGACGCGAATGGCCATCTACGTCTCTGCCGGGCATCCGCTGGCGGGCCAGCACGAGACCCACGCGGACGAGCTTCACGGCTGGCGCGAGCTGCGGCTGAGTACCTATCTTGAACGTGAGGCCACCCTTGCGCGCGGGCCGGTCTGGTCCGCGCCGAACTACCTGCTGCTGTTGAGTATGGCGGTGCAAGGCTTTGGCTGGTGCGCATTGCCCTGCGCGCTGGTTGACGAATTTGCCGCGTCGAAATCGCTGGTGCAGCTGAACGTGCCGGGCTGGCCGAGGTCGATTGCTATCGATCTGCTGTGGAACAAACGATCCCCGCCCGGCGTCGCCGGAAGCTGGCTGCGACAGTACCTTCAGGATGCGCGATAATCCTGTGACTAAACTCACTAATTTTAAACATTTGCGTCAATTGTTGATAACAATCCTCTACTATCGTCATGTCATTTTGTACAGAGGTCGTGATGAAAGATGTCGTTATAGTGGGTGCGTTACGTACGGCTATCGGCTGTTTTCAGGGAGCGCTCGCGCGCCACTCTGCGGTTGATCTCGGCAGCGTGGTGGTGAAGGCGCTGGTGGAGCGCAGCGGGATCGCCGCACATGAAGTTGATGAGGTGATCCTGGGCCAGGTGCTGACCGCTGGCGCGGGACAAAACCCTGCGCGCCAGGCGGCGCTGAAGGGCGGCCTGCCCAACACCGTTTCGGCCATCACCATCAACGACGTCTGTGGCTCAGGCCTGAAAGCGCTGCATCTGGCGACGCAGGCTATCCAGTGCGGCGAAGCGGATGTCGTGATTGCCGGCGGGCAGGAGAATATGAGCCGCGCCCCGCACGTGCTGACCGACAGCCGGACCGGCGCGCAGCTCGGAAACAGCCAGCTGCTCGACAGTCTGGTTCACGACGGGCTGTGGGACGCCTTCAATGATTACCACATGGGCGTGACGGCGGAGAACCTGGCGCGGGAATACGGCATCAGCCGCGAGCTTCAGGACGCGTATGCCCTCAGCTCGCAGCAAAAGGCGCGTGCCGCGATCGATTCCGGGCGCTTTCGCGATGAAATTGTTCCGGTCAGTACCCGGCGCCAGAACGGAGACGCGTTCATCGTCGATACCGATGAGCAGCCGCGTACCGATACCAGCGCAGAAGGGCTGGCAAAGCTCAATCCGGCCTTCGAAACGCAGGGGTCGGTGACGGCGGGCAACGCCTCTTCCATCAACGACGGCGCCGCGGCGGTGATGATGATGAGCGAAAGCAAAGCCCAGGAGCTGGCGCTGCCGGTGCTGGCGCGGATCAAAGCCTTTGCCAGCGTCGGCGTTGATCCGGCACTCATGGGCATTGCCCCGGTTTACGCCACGCGCCGCTGCCTGGAGCGGGCGGGCTGGCAGCTGAGCGAAGTGGATCTGATTGAAGTCAACGAAGCTTTCGCCGCGCAGGCGATCTCGGTCGGAAAAATGCTGGAGTGGGATCCGCTGCGGGTTAACGTAAACGGCGGCGCCATCGCGCTTGGCCATCCTATCGGAGCCTCTGGCTGCCGCATTCTGGTCTCGTTAGTCCATGAAATGAAAAAGCGTAACGCCCGCAAAGGGATTGCGACGCTGTGCATTGGCGGAGGGCAGGGGGTGGCGCTGGCTATCGAACGGTAATCTCCCCCTCCGCGCGTAAAAGCCTCCCAACGGGAGGTTTTTTTTGCCTCCCTAAACCTTTTTTACCTTTATAAGCTCTTTCTTAAACTTTCGGCGATCCTTGCGCGGATAATAATTCGCGTTGCGATCTTCTCAGTGTGATCTCTCTCCTGAAATTTACGGTTAAATCCCCTTTTTTGTTGATGGGGTTCACGCCGATCTTTGCCAAAAAAAATGAAACAAATAATTTCGATCTTTGTCACTAAAATACAGGTGCATAAAAAATAAACTCAAGTTTCATAAAAACGAAACATCATTTTAATTGAGGGTTTTTTCATGCTTAAGAAATCTCTGGTCCTTGCCTCTCTTATTAGTGCCTCTTTTATGTCTCACGCCGTTACCGTCGATCTGCGTCACGAATACATCGACAGCGGCTCGAACGCCGACCGCGTTGCCGTCTCGCATCGCTTTGATAATGGTCTTGGTTTTTCGGTAGAAGCGAAGTGGAAGTCGGGCGGTGACAAAGCCGATCGGCCGTTTGCCGATGTGGTAGGTAACGGTCATGAAGATCAGATTAGCTGGCGCTGGAAAGCGACGGACAATATTGCCCTGACGCCAGCGTTTACGATTGAAAGTACCGACAGCCGCACCATTTATAAACCGAATCTGCATTTACAATATAGCTTCGATAATGGCTTCTACGTGGCCGCGCGTTACCGCTATGAATATACCCGTTATCCGTCAAGCGAAAATAAAGACGATGACAAGGTTAACCGTGGCGATGCCTGGATCGGTTGGGTATTAGGCGACTGGCGTACCGAGCTGAACTATGTTTATGCGAAAAGCGCAGAAGGCATGGCCCGAAATAATAATAAAGATTACTCCAACGAATATAACGCCAAGCTGGCCTATAAATGGGATAAAAACTGGGCGCCGTATGTTGAGGTAGGGAACGTGGGCGTTAAAGAGACTGACGAACGTCAGACCCGCTTCCGTTTAGGCGTGGCGTACTCTTTCTAAAACAGGCAGTACCTCCGGGAAAAAACCGGCTCGCTTGAGCCGGTTTTTTTGTGCCGGGGAAAAGCGCATTACGCAAAAAAAAGCCCCCCGAAACGGAGGGCAAGGCCAGTTACAGAAACACTAACTCAAGTCAGGCATGCAACATTTCAGGTTGCTCGGGGAGTTTCGCGATATAGAGCGCCGGCTTGCCGTCTTTATCGGAACTGTACAGAACCGCTTTCTCATCCGGAGTGAAGGACGGATGCGGGTGGGTCACCTGGCGGCTGTTCGCTACCGTGGCCCAGGAGGTGTCGTGACGGGCGATGCGGAAACAGGCTTTCTTCGCCACGTCAAAGGCATACAGGTAAGGATCGTTATCAATGGTGTAGCCGCCGGTGTCTTTTACGTCGACAGGCGTGCCGGAACCGTCGCCAACGAGCATGGTGCCGTCAAAGTTGCTCATCAGGTGCGAACAGGCAGGCATGCTCATCACCGCTTCATTAATGCCGGTAACCGGGCTGTAGCGGGAGATGGTGCGCCCCTGCTGGCCCTTCAGGTAAGAGACATAGACCAGCGCGGAGCCGTCCGGCACCCAAAATTCATGCGTGCAGCTTTCACCTTCCGCGTGCGTTTTGACCTTTCGCACGTTGCTGCCGTCTTCATTGACCAGCCACATGCGTGCGTCAACCAGATCGTGCGGCCCTTCATGGCAGAAGGCCACGGTATTGTCGTCGAACGGACGATAAATCGGATGTCCCAGCCAGATCTTCTCGTCGTGAACGGTGGCGCTTTCGCCCGTTTTCAGGTCAACGCGCAGCAGGCGGCAGTGCGGCCCCTTATGGAAGAAGTCGTGGAAAATTTTCCAGTCGTTGAGCGGCGTCCAGTCACGTCTGGCAATCTCAATGCCCACCAGTTTGGTGCAGTCGCTGTTCGCGACCCAGGTACCGTAGCCCACCCACTCTTCCGGGACGCGGTACACCTCGCGCTCCGCCAGCGTCTCTAAATCCACCTCCAGCAGGGTGCGATCGTTTTTCACATAGTAGAAGGATTTATCGTCCGGGGAGAGGAACCCGCCAAAGGTGTTATCGCCCGGGCCTTCGGTGAGCTGCACCGCTTCGGCATTGTTCAGATCCAGCAGGTAATAGTTCCAGTGACCGTCGAACTCCCCGGCGAACAGCAGATGGCTGCCGTCGTTAAAGAAGCACTTCTGGTAAAAGTAGTTGCGATGACAGGTTACTTCCGGTGGGGTCAGGCGGGTGACTTCCACGCCCGTATCCGGATCGCGGCTGACCTCATAGTTCAGCTTGACCCGCATGCCTTTAGCCATAATGCACTCCTTTGAACGCGAAGAATGGGTTGAAAACTGGGTGTTAAATTATCAAAACATCGTTTCATTATGTGTGACTGACAGCGCAATTTATCAGTTTCAGGGCTGGGGATTGCGTCGGGATAGATTTATCGTGATCGAAACGCCATTTCTGGAAGAAACACGCAGAAAAAATGAAACGTTGTTTTAAATGTAATTGAAAAGCCATTTATCAGGGGATAATATGTGCTCATCACGAAAACGGAACGTTGTTTCGTTAATTAACTTTGCCTTCGGGCACGATCCATTCTGGAGGTTGATGTGGAAGTCAGACAAAGCATCCACAGCGCGCATGCAAAAACGCTGGATACTCAGGGGCTGCGCGGCGAGTTTTTAGTCGAGCAGGTGTTCGAAGCCGACAAATACACCATGGTCTACAGCCATATTGACCGCATTATCGTGGGCGGAATTATGCCCGTGGCGAGCACCGTCTCCGTGGGCGGCGAAGTGGGCAAGCAGCTGGGCGTGAGCTACTTCCTCGAGCGCCGCGAGCTGGGCGTGATTAACATCGGCGGGCCGGGCACCATTACGGTTGACGGCCAGTGCTACGAGATTGGCCACCGCGACGCGCTGTACGTCGGCAAAGGGGCGAAAGAAGTGGTGTTTGCCAGCGTCGACGCCGGCAAGCCGGCGAAGTTTTACTATAACTGCGCCCCGGCCCACACTACCTACCCGACCAAAAAAGTAACGCCTGCGGACGTTGCCCCGGTCACGCTTGGCGATAACCTCACCAGCAACCGCCGCACCATCAACAAATACTTCGTTCCGGACGTGCTGGAGACCTGCCAGCTCAGCATGGGGCTGACCGAGCTTGCGCCGGGCAACCTGTGGAACACCATGCCGTGCCATACCCACGAGCGCCGCATGGAAGTCTACTTCTACTTCAACATGGATGAAGATGCCTGCGTGTTCCACATGATGGGACAGCCGCAGGAGACGCGCCATATCGTCATGCACAACGAGCAGGCGGTCATCTCCCCGAGCTGGTCTATTCACTCCGGCGTGGGGACGAAAGCCTATACCTTCATCTGGGGTATGGTCGGTGAAAACCAGGTCTTTGATGACATGGACCACGTCGCTGTTAAGGATCTGCGCTAGCCGCAGGCAGTTAAGCATAACTCTGCCTGTTGGTGACAGGCGCTGAATGATTAAGGAAAAAACATGATTCTGGATGCATTTTCTCTGCAGGGTAAAGTGGCCGTGGTGTCCGGTTGTGACACTGGCCTGGGCCAGGGCATGGCGTTAGGTCTGGCGGAAGCGGGCTGCGACATCGTCGGGATTAACATCGTTGAGCCGACTGAAACCATCGAGCGCGTAACCGCGCTGGGCCGCCGTTTTCTGAGCCTGACCGCCGATCTGCGCAAAATCGACGCCATCCCCGAGCTGCTGGATCGCGCCGTGGCGGAGTTCGGTCATATCGATATTCTGGTCAACAACGCCGGCCTGATCCGTCGTGAAGACGCGATTAACTTCAGCGAGACGGACTGGGACGACGTCATGAACCTGAACATCAAGAGCGTGTTCTTCATGTCTCAGGCGGCGGCGAAGCACTTCATCGCGCAGGGGAAAGGCGGCAAGATCGTCAATATTGCCTCCATGCTCTCCTTCCAGGGCGGCATCCGCGTACCGTCTTACACCGCGTCGAAAAGCGCCGTGATGGGCGTGACCCGCCTGCTGGCAAACGAGTGGGCGCAGCACAACATTAACGTTAACGCGATTGCGCCGGGCTACATGGCCACCAACAATACCCAGCAGCTGCGCGCGGATGAAGAACGCAGCGCGGCGATCCTCGAGCGTATTCCGGCGGGGCGCTGGGGCCTGCCGAGCGATCTGATGGGGCCGATTGTGTTCCTGGCTTCCCCGGCATCGGATTACGTTAACGGCTACACCATTGCCGTCGACGGCGGCTGGCTGGCGCGTTAATTTAGCCTGAATAAAGAACCTCTGCCCCCGGGCGGAGGTTTTTTTTGCGCCAAAATAGCCATTATCCATATCCTGAAAGATGAAAAATCCATATCAAAAAAGAATAAATGACGCGCATCACACATTAATTGCTTAAAAATGAACTGATTAATAAAAAAGCAAGTTTAATTACCCTGATTTGAAATTGTAATGTCCATCACAGTTCCATATGTCGTAGCGAAAAAATCCATATCTTCACCAGTTCCGACCTGACACTTTCTGCCGGTATCTCGTAATTTCAGTTAACGAATTTCGCTGTTGAGGCAGGAAACTATGACATCTATAAATGACTCTACCCTTATGCCCGCTGCGCTGCGCGATACCCGACGCATGAACCAGTTTGTTTCTGTTGCGGCTGCCGTAGCCGGCTTACTGTTCGGGCTGGATATCGGCGTTATTGCCGGCGCACTGCCCTTTATTACCGACCACTTCACGCTGAGTAACCGCCTTCAGGAGTGGGTGGTGAGCAGCATGATGCTGGGTGCAGCCATCGGCGCGCTGTTTAACGGCTGGCTCTCGTTCCGTCTCGGGCGTAAATACAGCCTGATGGTCGGGGCGATCCTGTTCGTTGCCGGCTCTATCGGCTCGGCGTTTGCCACCAACGTTGAAGTGCTGCTGCTCTCCCGCGTGCTGCTGGGCGTGGCGGTGGGTATCGCGTCCTACACCGCGCCGCTGTACCTCTCCGAAATGGCGAGCGAGAACGTGCGCGGTAAAATGATCAGCATGTACCAGCTGATGGTGACGCTCGGGATCGTGCTGGCGTTCCTGTCGGACACATACTTCAGCTACAGCGGCAACTGGCGGGCAATGCTTGGCGTACTGGCGCTGCCTGCGCTGGTGCTGATTGTGTTAGTTATTTTCCTGCCGAACAGCCCGCGCTGGCTGGCGCAAAAGGGGCGTCACGTGGAGGCGGAAGAGGTGCTGCGCATGCTGCGCGACACGTCCGAAAAAGCGCGTGAAGAGCTGAACGAGATCCGCGAAAGCCTGAAGCTGAAGCAGGGCGGCTGGTCGCTCTTCCGGGCTAACCGCAACGTGCGCCGCGCGGTGTTCCTCGGCATGCTGCTGCAGGCGATGCAGCAGTTCACCGGTATGAACATCATCATGTACTACGCGCCGCGCATCTTCAAAATGGCCGGTTTCACCACGACCGAGCAGCAGATGATTGCCACGCTGGTGGTGGGGCTGACCTTTATGTTCGCAACCTTCATCGCGGTGTTCACCGTTGATAAGGCCGGACGCAAACCGGCGCTGAAAATTGGCTTTAGCGTGATGGCGCTCGGCACGCTGATCTTAGGCTACTGCCTGATGCAGTTCGATAACGGCACGGCGTCCAGCGGCCTGTCCTGGCTCTCCGTTGGCATGACCATGATGTGCATTGCCGGTTATGCAATGAGCGCCGCGCCGGTGGTGTGGATCCTGTGCTCTGAAATTCAGCCGCTGAAATGCCGCGACTTTGGCATTACCTGTTCCACCACCACCAACTGGGTGTCGAACATGATCATCGGTGCGACCTTCCTGACGCTGCTGGATGCGATTGGCGCGGCGGGCACCTTCTGGCTCTATACGGTGCTGAACGTGGCGTTTATCGGGGTGACCTTCTGGCTGATCCCTGAAACCAAAGGCGTGACGCTGGAGCATATTGAACGCAGGCTGATGAGCGGGGAGAAACTGCGTAATATCGGCGTGTGATTTATCCCCCTCACCGTGACCCTCTCCCCAATGGGGAGAGGGCACTGTCCGGTGCGGTAGACGGCCTTAGCGCATCGCGCGTCTCAAAATACGCTCTGCCTGACGCTGGAAGTCCTCGGCAGTCTCTTCCACGGTTTTCTGTCCGTAGTCGATATACTGCAACGAGGTGCCGAACTGCGCCACAATCTGCGGGTCGTCAAAGTAGGGGGATACGGTGAGTTTTGCAGGCAGCGACTGCGCCAGACGCAGGCCCGCCACGGAAGGATCGTCCTCTTTGATGGTGCCGTCTTCGGTCAGATACTGCACCGCCACCTTGCTCAGCGGTACGCCGCGCTCCAGACCCAGCGTATCCACTCCCTCCTTGCTGTTCAGCAGAAAGTTAATCAGCTTCGCTGCCGCTTCCGGGTTTTTGGTTGATTTCCCGATCGACAGCATCTGCGCCGGTTTGAAGAACAGACCCGCGTCGGTGGCGCCCGGCAGCATGGGGTAGCTGCCCAGCACCAGCTTCGCCGGTGGCTTCAGGTTGTCGGAATATTTGTTAATCGTGGAGTTCCACATGTAGGTGCCGCCCCATTCGCCCTGGATCCACGGCTTCATCTCATACATGTTGCTCTTGCCGAACGAGGCATAGTATTTGGTGTCCGGCATCACGTGGCTGTCGATCAGCTTTTTGTAGGTCTGGAAGAACTCCACCCACTGCGCTTTGGTATAGCTGAACTTTTTGGTTTTCTCGTCCACGGCGGGGATGTTGTACTTCTGGATCATGTACGAGTTCAGCAGCGCCAGCGTATCCTGGTGCTCCAGAATGACCGGGTAGTACTGCTTGCCGAGCTTGCTTTCGAAGGTCTTACCGGCAGCCATCAGCTCGTCCCAGGTTTTCGGGTAGGCAATGCCCGCTTTTTTCCAGGTCTCGTCGTTGAAGTAGAACACGCGCGCGGTCACCGAAATCGGAATGCCGTTGAGTTTGCCGTTAACGGTGGTGGTTTGCAGCTCTTTCGGATCGAACTGCGACAGGTCGATAACGTCCTTCATCTTGTTCAGATCGTAGAAGCCGTCACCGGTTTTGGAGAAGATCGGCAGCCAGTTCCAGTTAGTCTGCATTACGTCCGGCTCGGTGCCGCCCGCAATCTGGGTCGTCAGGCGGGAGAGATGGCCGTCCCAGCCGGTGTACTCGGCCTTCACGTTAATGTCCGGGTTCTGCTTATGGAACTCTTCTAACGCTTTCAGGGTGACCTGGTGACGGCCATTGCCGCCCCACCAGGACATCCGAAGATCCACGTTCTGCGCCATCGATGGCAAAGCGGTAAGGCCCAGAGTGGCGGAGATTGCTGCGCTTAAAAGCACTTTTTTCATTTTTATCACTCCATCAGAGAGAGAGGTTCTGTTCGGTTTTAGCGTCAAAAATATGACATTTGTTCATATCAAACGTGAAATACACCTGACGGTGAAGGCCTTTATCAATCATTGGCTTAGCTTCATCGGAAGGGATTCGGGCGGTCAGTTCGTAGTCCGCGACCTTCAGGTAGACAAAAAATTCGTGGCCCATATTCTCAACGCGCACCATCTCGCCGCTGCAGCCGCCTTCCGGGAACGGCGCGTCGGAGAGCGATACAAACTCCGGGCGCACGCCGTAGAAGATCTCCTGACCCGCGTAAGCGGCCACTTTCTCCTGCTGTTCCGCGTTCAGCGGCATGGTTTCATTGCCGATGGCGATGTGCAGCTGCCCCGCTTTTTCCACCAGCACGCTCCTGCGGATGTTCATCTCCGGCGCGCCGATGAAGCCCGCCACGAACATGTTCTTCGGCTTGTGGTAAAGGTTGTCCGGCGTATCAACCTGCATGATGTGGCCGAGCTTCATCACGCAGATGCGGTCGCCCATGGTCATCGCTTCGGTCTGGTCGTGGGTGACGTACACGGTGGTCGCCGGTTTGCCGGATTTCTTCAGCTGCTTGTGCAGGTCGGAGATGCGGATACGCATTGAGGCGCGCAGCTTGGCGTCGAGGTTGGAGAGCGGCTCGTCGAACAGGAAAACGTCCGGCTTTTTCACAATCGCGCGGCCGACCGCCACGCGCTGCGCCTGGCCGCCGGAGAGCTGGCGCGGCAGGCGGTCCAGCAGCTCTTCCAGCTCCAGAATTTTGGCGGCTTCATTCACCTGGGCCTCGATCCGATCTTTCGGCAGCTTGCTCAGCTTGAGGCCAAAGGCCAGATTCTCGCGCACCGTCATGTGCGGGTAGAGCGCATAGTTCTGGAACACCATCGCAATCCCGCGCTCTTTCGGCGCGAGGTTGTTCACAATCCTGTCGCCGATTCGCACTTCGCCGCCGCTGATGGTTTCCAGCCCCGCCAGCATGCGCAGGGTGGTGGATTTGGCGCAGCCGGATGGCCCCACGATCACCATGAATTCCCCTTCAGCGATCTTAAGATCGATAGCGTGCACCGCTTTAAAACCGTTGGAGTAGACCTTTTCCAGCTTGTTGAAAATAACTTCAGCCATTATTTTTCCCTCTTAACCTTTAATTCCGCTGCTGGTGACGCCCTGTACGAAGTAGCGCTGTGCCAGGAAGAAGACAATGATGGATGGCAGAATGGAGATGCTCGCCATTGCCAGAATTTCGTTCCACGGCGCGCCTTCGGTGACGTCGATAGACATTTTCAGCGCCAGCGCGATCGGGTATTTATCCACGCTGTAGACGTAAATCAGCGGCCCGATAAAGTCGTTCATGGACCACATGAACTGGAACAGGGCGACGGAGATAATGGCCGGTTTCAGGATCGGCACCACCACGTACCACAGCACCTGAATGGAGTTGCAGCCGTCAATCTGCGCGGCTTCTTCCATGTCGCGCGGCACGCCGCGCAGGAACTGGATCAGCATGAAGACGAAGAACCCCTGCGTGGCGAAGGCCAGCGGCAGGTACAGCGGCATGTAGCTGTTCAGCATGCCCATTTCACGGAACATCAGGTACTGCGGGATAAGCAGCACGGTGCTGGGCAGCAGCATGGTGGTGATGAGCGTGGCGAACCAGAATTTCTTCCACGGGATTTCGAAGCGCGCAAAGCCATACGCCACGATGGTGGAGGAGATAATGGTCAGGATCACCTTCGGGATCACGTACTTAAAGGTGTTCAGCATGTAATGGCCGAAGTTGTACTCGGTTCCGGTTTTCCAGCCGTTCACAAAGCCATCCCAGGTGGCGTGCGCGGGCCACAGGCTGAGGGTGGTAAAGATCTCGTGGTTCGGCTTGAACGACGCCGAGAACATCCACACCAGCGGGTAGAGCATCAGCAGGCCGACAAACAGCAGGATCGCATAGCGAATACTGGCGTTGATTTTCTCTCTGCGCAGCGTGCGGGCCACTTCGCGTTCGGCAACGCCGCGTGCCGTGGAGAGTTGTTGAATATCAGCCATTTTTGCCTCCTTTATCGGCGGAGTAGAACACCCAGTATTTCGACGACTTAAAGGCGATACCGGCAAAGACGGCTACCACCAGGAACAGGACCCACGCCAGCGCCGCGCCGTAACCCATATCGAAATATTTGAACGCGGTATCGTAGATATAGAGCGAGAACAGGTAGGTCGAGTAGGTCGGTCCGCCGCCGGTGATGACGTATGGCCCGGTAAATTCCTGGAACGCCTGCGTGGTCTGCATGATGAAGTTGAAGAAGATCACCGGCGTAATCAGCGGCACGGTCACCTTCATGAACATTTGCCATTTTGAGGCACCGTCGATCATTGCCGCTTCATACTGGGACTGCGGTACGTTTTGCAGCGCGGCCAGGAAGATGACCATCGCGGAGCCAAACTGCCAGACGCGCAGCAGGGTAACGGACATCAGCGCCAGCGACGGTTCGCCCAGCCAGTTCACCGGGTCGAAACCAAATACGCCAATAAAGCTGTTCAGCAGACCATCAATCGCAAATAAGGCGCGCCACAATACGGCAATGGCAACGGAGCTGCCGAGGATCGACGGAATATAGTAGGCGGTGCGGAAAAAGCCGATGCCGCGTAATTTAAAGTTCAGAACAAAGGCAATACCTAATGCAAACGCGAGCTTTAGCGGAATAGTTAAAAATACGTAGGCAAAGGTCACACCCATGGATTTCCAGAAGAGCGTGTCCTCGGTAAACATGTAGCGATAGTTTTCAATGCCGTTAAACACCGGCGGGCTCATCAAATCGTAATCCGTAAAGCTGAGGAAAAACGAAGAGACAAAGGGGAATGCCGTAAAGAGTATCAACCCGATAATATAGGGTGATATCCACGCGAGCCCCAGCAGCTTGTTTTCATTCATATATACCTACCTGGCAATCAATGGTCTAAAACGGAATCTGCTCTGTTACATCTCCCCAGGCCTTATTTGTGAGGCATAGGGGCTGAAATTCAGGGTGCTGCTTCTGGCAATAACGTAATGAGATTTTGTTTTTTAACGCTTTTTTGGTGTGATGCTTGCTTCGGGCGCCTCGGGTTTCAAAAGAGGCGAACCGATGTTCTTGAATATTAAAACGTCGTTTTATTTTATATTATTGCGATTTGTTTCCGCGTCATTCGCTTAATGATGGAAATGTGATCGGTGTCGAAACGGTGTTTCAATATAGTGAGGTGAGTGGCATTTTTGACGTTTTTCCGCGCGGTTGCCGCAGACGATGGAGAGAGGGGGGACGGCGCTTAAGCGAAGCCAAACATGGCTATAGTCACGGTAGGTGGCTAACTACCAAATCTGATAGCAGGTCTACAGATGTACCATTTCGGCATTCAGATAATTCTTACTTTCTTGTATGATTCGGTAAAACGGAACCTGTCAGGCAGAATTTCACTGCATCATTAGAAGAAGAACAGTTATGTCAGCAATGGATTTCAAAAAACATACGGATCTCGATTTTCCTCAATACGCTCCCCCGGCGGTAACCGCTAAAGAAATAGATCTTCTGGGCCTGCTGGACGTTCTGCTGGCGGCAAAAAAACGAATCATCACCATCGCGTTCGCATTTGCGCTGGTCGGTCTCGCTATCGCCTTTCTGATGCCGCAAAAATGGACCAGTAAAGCGGTGATCACCCCGGCGGAACAGACGCAGTGGAGCTCGCTGCGCCAGATGATGGTTGCGCTACAGGTGCTTGACGTGGACGTGAAGGTCTCTCGCTCGGACGTGTTTAACCAGTTTATCAAAAAGTTTCAGTCGCAGTCCCTGCTCGAAGAGTATATGAAAAGCTCACCGTACGTGATGGCTCAGCTCGACGGCGCCCAGGTTGACCCGCTGGAGCTGCACCGCGCGGTGGTCAGCATCTCCGAGAAAATGAAGGCAACCGATAACACCCAGGAAAAAAATGCCGATAAAGCGCCGTACCTCTCCTGGACGTTGAGCTTCACCGCCCCAACGGCGGAAGACGCGCAGAAGGTTCTGGACGGGTACATTCACTACATCTCCGGCATCGTTGAGCAGGAGACCATGCAGAACATCCGCGATCAGCTGCTTCTGAAAACCCGAACGGTGGAGCAGCAGCTGGAGCTGGATCGAGTGCGGTTGACCAATATCCACAATACGAACCTGCAGCGCCTGAACTACTCGCTGGAAGTAGCGAACGCGGCGGGGATCAAAAAGCCGGTGTACAGCAACGGACAGGCGGTAAAAGACGATCCGGATTACTCCGTCGCCCTCGGCGCGGACGGTATTGCCCAGAAGCTACAGATCGAGAAAAATCTGAAGGACGTTTCCGAGCTGAATGCCGATTTCCAGAACCGTGAATACTACCTGGCACAGCTGCAAAAGCTGTCCTTCAAGGATGTGAGCGTTGAGCCATTCAAGTATCAGCTCTCTCCATCAATGCCGGTGAAAAAAGATGGCCCGGGTAAAGCCCTGATCGTCCTTCTGGCGGGTATGCTCGGTGGACTGTTTGCCTGCGGCAGCGTGCTGCTGCGCGAGGCAATGAGCGCCCGCACTCCGCTGCCGGCGCCGCTTTCTGAGGCGGTAACGGAATAACGGCCAAAAAAGGCGCTCACCGGGCGCCTTTTTTTATTTCAGGAAATCTTCGCGCATCGGCGTAAAGGTATCCAGCAGCGTGCCGGGCTTCAGGCAGACGCAGCCGTGCATTACGTGCGGTTCTTTATAGAGCGTGTCGCCCGCCGTCACCACGTGCTTCTCTTCGCCAATCGTAAACTCAAACTCGCCCGAGAGAACGTAGGTGAGCTGCTCATGGGGATGGTTGTGCATCGGGCCAATCGCCCCCTGCTCAAAATTCACCTCCACGGCCATCATCTTGCCGTCGTGCGCCAGAATACGACGCGTCACGCCATTCCCCAGATCCTCAAGCGTGGTCTCTTTATGGAATATAAACATCTCTTTGCCCCGTTAAGTAATGAAACATTGTTTCATTTAACTTATCTCAGCCGTGGATAAAAGGAAACGGCTAGCCAAATAACTGGAAAGGCGATCACAAGTTTGCTTCACTGGGTGAAACGAACGGGAGGAAAAATGAAAACGATCGGTCT
The DNA here is from genome assembly GCA_951848785.1 of Callosobruchus maculatus. NCBI lineage: Eukaryota > Metazoa > Arthropoda > Insecta > Coleoptera > Chrysomelidae > Callosobruchus > Callosobruchus maculatus. Next base: position 198,644 of record CATOUR010000582.1, read on the forward strand.
GTTAGGGGGAATGAGCTGGGAATCAACCATCCCGTACTACCGCCTGATTAATGAGGGCGTTAAGCGGCGTCTGGGCGGGCTGCATTCTGCCAGCCTGCTGCTGCACAGCGTGGATTTCCACGATATAGAAGCCTGCCAGTCCAGCGGGGAGTGGGACAAGGCCGGAGAAATGCTGGCCAACGCCGCGCTCGGGCTGGAGCGGGCGGGGGCGCAGGGGATTTTGCTGTGTACCAACACCATGCACAAGGTGGCGTCGCACATTGAAAACCGCTGCTCGCTGCCGTTTTTACATATCGCGGATGCCACCGGGCGCGCCATTGTTGCCGCCGGCATGACGCGCGTGGCGCTGCTGGGCACGCGCTATACCATGGAGCAGGATTTTTATCGCGGGCGGCTGAGCAGTCAGTTCGGCATTGAAAGCCTGATCCCGGACGAGGCTGACCGGGCGCGCATTAACCAGATTATTTTTGACGAACTCTGTCTGGGCACCTTCAGCGAACGCTCCCGCGCGTACTATGTGAGCGTCATCGAAAAGCTGGCGCAGCAGGGGGCGGAAGGGGCGATCTTCGGCTGTACCGAAATTGGCCTGCTGGTGCCGGCCGCGCAAAGCCCGATCCCGGTATTCGATACCACCGCCATTCATGCCGCCGATGCGGTGGAGTTTATGCTGTCAGAGGACGTTTTGCAGGTCAGGTAAGCGAAGCGCCACCTGACGGGCATGGGCGATTAAATGGTCGGTAAACGCCTCTACCAGCGCAGATGCCGGACGGTGCAGCGGGCGGATCAGGCTCACGGTAAACGGAACGGAAACGCTAAACCGGCGCAAGACAACCCCGCAGCTGGCGTAATCCATAGCCGTAAGCGGGTTTACCACTGAAATACCAACGCCCGCGCGCACCATCGCGCAGATCGAGGCGGCGCTGTGCGTCTCCACCACCATCCGCCGCTTCACCTGATGTTCGGCAAACAGGCCGTCCAGCAGCTGCCGGTAGCTGTCGGTCTGCGACAGGCTGATGTAGTTCTCACCGTGAAAATCCGCCGGGGTCAGCACCGCTTTGCGGGCAAGCGGGTGGCTGGCGGGCAGTACGCAGACCTCATCCAGCGACAGCAGCTCCGTGCGTTCCGTACCCGCTGGCGTGACGAGGGTTTCGGTCAGACCTAAATCGTGGCGCTGGGCTGATAGCCACTCTTCCAGCAGAGGCGACTCCTGCGGCACGATGGTAAGACTGACCTGCGGATAGCGGGCCAGAAACGGCGCTAACAGCACCGGCAGAAACGACTGGGAAAAGACCGGCAGGCAGACGATGGACAGCTCGCCCTGGCGGAACTCCCTCAGGCTTTCCGCCGCGCTCACGATCCTGTCCAGCCCGTACCAGGAGCGCTGCACCTCCTCAAACAGACGCAGCCCCTGAACCGTTGGATGCAGCCTGCCGCGCGCGCGCTCAAACAGCTTCAGGCCCAGCACTTTCTCAAAGCGGGCCAGCTCGCGGCTGACCGTCGGCTGCGAGGTATGCAGCATCTGTGCGGCTTCGGTGAGGTTGCCGGTGGTCATCACCGCATGGAAAATCTCGATATGGCGTAGGTTAACGGCGGGCATAGGGCACCTGATGGCTGAGCGTTATCCATATCATTTTTGCATAGACTCACGATAAAACGATATTTTTTATTCTCTTCAGGCTGTGGCGTAATGACAAAAACACAGCTTTACGGATTTACGGAGACTACCATGCCGCGCCCGCTCAACCAGACCGATACCGATTTAAACGCCGATAACCTGCTGCGCCTGCCTGCCGAATTTGGCTGCCCGGTGTGGGTCTACGACGCGCAGATTGTCCGCGAGAAGATCGCCGCGCTGCATCAGTTTGACGTGGTGCGCTTTGCGCAGAAGGCCTGCTCCAATATTCACATCCTGCGCCTGATGCGCGAGCAGGGCGTTAAGGTTGACTCCGTATCGCTGGGTGAAATCGAGCGCGCGCTGGCGGCCGGGTTTGATCCACAGGCCGACAGCGACGCGATCGTCTTTACCGCCGACCTGATTGACGACGCCACGCTGGCGCGCGTGCACGAGCTGCAGATTCCGGTCAACGCCGGCTCGGTGGATATGCTGGAACAGCTTGGTCAGGTTTCCCCTGGCCATCGCGTCTGGCTGCGCATTAATCCGGGCTTTGGTCACGGTCACAGCCAGAAAACCAACACCGGGGGCGAAAACAGCAAGCACGGGATCTGGTATGCCGATATGCCCGCCGCCCTTGAGGTATTGCAGCGCTATAACCTGAAGCTGGTGGGGATCCACATGCATATCGGTTCCGGCGTTGATTACGGACATCTTGAGCAGGTCTGCGGCGCGATGGTGCGCCAGGTTATCGACTTTGGTCAGGATCTGGAGGCGATCTCCGCCGGTGGCGGTCTCTCGATCCCCTACCGCGAAGGGGAAGAGGCGATCGACACGGATCACTATTACGGGCTGTGGAGCGCCGCGCGCGACAGCATCGCCGCCCATCTGGGCCATCCGGTGAAGCTGGAAATTGAGCCGGGTCGATTCCTGGTTGCCGAAGCCGGGGTGCTGGTGGCGCAGGTGCGTAGCGTGAAGGAGATGGGAAGCCGTCACTTTGTACTGATTGATGCAGGCTTCAACGACCTGATGCGTCCGTCCATGTACGGCAGCTATCACCATATTACGGCGCTGGCCGCCGATGGCCGCGATCTGGTCAACGCGCCGCGCATCGAGACCGTGGTTGCCGGCCCGCTGTGTGAATCCGGTGACGTCTTTACCCAGCAGGAGGGCGGCAAAGTGGAGACCCGTTCGCTGCCCGAGGTGAAGCCGGGAGATTACCTGGTGCTGCACGATACCGGCGCGTACGGCGCGTCGATGTCGTCAAACTACAACAGCCGCCCGCTGCTGCCGGAAGTGCTGTTTGATAACGGCGCGGCGCGGCTAATTCGCCGTCGCCAGACCATTCAGGAGCTGCTGGCCTTAGAGCTGGTCTGATTAAACCAGGGGCCCGTTGTCACGGAGTCACGCAATACCAGCGTGCCGGTGAACGGCGGGATGGCCTCTACCGGCTGGTTTTTTGCCAGCCGGATCGCCTGGTCGATGGCCGTGACGATCATGCTGTCGATCGGCAAATACACCGACGACAGCGCCGGCTCCAGCCACTTCGCGCTGGGGGCGTCGTCAAAGCCAAACAGCGAAATATCCTGCGGGATCTTAAGCCCGGCCTGGTGTAATGCTTTGGAGGCACCAAGCGCCATATCATCGTTACAGGCAAACAGGGCGCTGAACGGCGTTTTCTCTGCAATCAGCTCTTTGCACAGCTCGTAGCCCCGCGTCATTCCCGCATCGCCGTATTTAATCCGCCGCTCGTCCAGGCGAATACCGTGCTTCTCCAGCGCCTTCCGGTAGCCCATCAGCCGCGCCTTACCCGTCGGGGTGTGGATCGGAACGGTGATACAGGCGATCTCCCGGTGTCCCTGGCCTATCAGGTAATCCACCGCCTTGAAGGCCGCATCCTGCTGTTCGAAGAAGACGCAGCGGTCTGCCGCCTGGCTCACTTCACGGTTGATGATCACCAGCGGCGTCTGCACGCTGTCGATCAGCTTCAGGATCGTCTTTTCACTCATGTAGCGGGTGTACAGCACGATGGCGTCGCACTTGCGGTCGGCGAGCATCTGCACCGCCTGTTCTTCCTGTTCGGGCGCATCGTGGCCGTCGGTGACGATCAGCTGTTTTCCGTGCGTTTCGGTCTGCCGCGACGCCTGCTGAAGCAGCCGGCCAAAGTAAAAACCGTCAAAGGTCGAGACCACCAGACCAATGCTGTTGCTGGTCTGGTTAGCCAGCGAGCGGGCGAGAAAGTTCGGACGATAGCCCAGCTCCTCCATCGCACGGAATACCTGCTGACGCGTACTCTCTTTAACCTGACCCGTGCCGTTCAGCACGCGCGAAACGGTGGCCTTCGACACGCCCGCACGCAGTGAGACATCCAGCATTGTTGCCATTCGAAATTCCTGCTTCCACATAATGGTGTGCAGTTTAACACAGACCATCTGGCGCATAAGCGACGCGGGGCAGGCAAAACCCCATAACGATCACGCTTTTCGGTAACGATCCGCGCCTGCGGGATAAACGTCTGCAAGTGGTATACCAAAATGGTGATAAATCACTATCTGGGATACCTGTGGCGTCGTTGGGAGCTTAATCACAGAACAAAGCGCCTACGGAAGCTATTTTTGGCATACCAATAGTATCCGGCTGTACTCCTTATCCAATAAAAGCCCTTTTACTGAGGTATCACCCTATGGCATTTCAGGAAAAACTGATCGACGCTCTGGGCAGTTTTGCCACCACGTTCAACAGCTATCGCTACATTATGGCGATCAAGTCTGCGTTTATTACCTTAATGCCGGTCATCATTGTGGGGGCGTTCTCGGTACTGATCTCCAATATGGTGCTGGATCCCAAAAATGGCCTCGCGAGCTTTGAATCGCTGTCGTTTCTCGCGGCGCTAAAGCCGATCACCAGCGCGCTCAACTACGCTACCCTGAACTTCCTCAACATCGGCGCGGTGTTTTTAATTGGCATTGAGCTTGGGCGCATCAACGGCATTAAGTCCCTGTTTCCCGGCCTGCTGGCGGTGATCTGCTTTATCTGCGTGACGCCAACGACGGTAGAAATGCTGGTGGACGGCGAGATGCACGTGGTGAAAGACGTGCTGCTGCGCCAGTTCTCTGACACCCGTAGCCTGTTCCTCGGCATGTTTATCGCCATCCTGTCGGTGGAGATCTACTGCTGGCTGGAAAACCGTAACGGCCTGAAGATCAGGATGCCGGACACCGTGCCGCCGAACGTCGCCGCATCGTTCTCCGCCCTGATCCCGGCGATTATCACCACCACCGCCATTGCCACCTTCGGCTTCGTGTTCCATCAAATTACCGGTATGTACCTCTACGACGCGGTGTATCAGGTGGTGCAACAGCCGCTGGAGCGCGTGGTGCAGAGCCTGCCGGGCATCCTGCTGCTGATGTTTGTCGCCCAGCTGTTCTGGGTGATCGGCATTCACGGCAACCAGATGATCAAGCCGATCCGCGAGCCGCTGCTGCTGGGAGCCATTACCGTCAACATGAGCGCGTTCGAGCAGGGCAAAGAGGTGCCGAACATCATCACCATGCCGTTCTGGGACGTTTATATGAGCATCGGCGGCTCCGGCCTCACCATCGGCCTGCTGATTGCGGTCATGATTGCCACCAAACGTAAGGAGATGAAGGAGATCGCCAGGCTGTCCATCGGCCCTGGGATTTTTAACATCAACGAGCCAGTGATCTTCGGTATGCCAATCATGCTCAACCCGATCCTCGCCATTCCGTTCATCATCACGCCGCTGGTGACGGGATCTATCGGTTACTTTGCCACCGTGACCGGATTCGCCGGGAAAGCCGTGGTGATGGTGCCCTGGACCACGCCGCCGCTGATCAACGCCTGGCTGTCCACCGCGGGCTCCATGGGCGCGGTAGTCACCCAGCTTATCTGCATCGTGACCGCGGTCCTTATCTATCTGCCGTTTGTGAAGATCGCCTCACGCCGGGCAGAGCAGGCCGCGCTGCAACAAGCCACCGATAACGCATGAGGATGTGATGAGTACAAAACAGATAGCTATACCGCAGGATTTTATGCTGGGCGCGGCGGCATCGGCCTGGCAGACCGAGGGCTGGAGCGGCAAAAAGCCGGGGCAGGATTCGTGGATCGATCTCTGGTACAAAAACGATCGTCACGTCTGGCACAACGGCTACGGTCCGGCGGTGGCGACCGATTTTATCAACCGCTTTCGCGAAGACGTGGCGCTGATGAAGCAGGCGGGGCTGACGCACTACCGGACCTCAATTAACTGGTCGCGCTTTTTGACCGACTACGAAAACGCGACGGTAGACGAAGAGTACGCCGCGTATTACGACGCGCTGTTCGATGAAATGCACCGCCAGGGCATTGAGCCAATGATCTGCCTGGAGCACTACGAACTGCCTGGCGTGCTGCTGGAGAGCTACGGCGGCTGGGCGTCAAAGCACGTCGTCGACCTGTTTGTTCGCTATGCGGAAAAGGTGCTGGAGCGCTATCACCGGAAAGTCACCCGCTGGTTTACCTTCAACGAGCCGATTGTCGTCCAGACGCGGGTCTATCTCGACGCGCTGCGCTGGCCGTACGAGCAGAACACCGGTACCTGGATGCAGTGGAATCACCATAAGGTGCTGGCGACGGCCAAGGTCGTGAAGCTGTTTCGCGAGAAGGGGTATGGCGGCTCGGTGGGCTGTATTCTCAACCCGGAGGTGACCTATCCGCGCTCCCGCGCGCCGCATGACGTTCGGGCGGCGGAAATGTACGATCTGTTCTACAACCGGGTCTTTCTCGATCCGCTGGTGCACGGGCGCTATCCCGCAGAGCTTTTTACCCGGCTGGAGCAGCACCAGGTGCCGTGGGACTATACCGCCGACGAGCTGGCGCTGATTGCCAACAACACCGTCGACGAGCTGGGCATCAACCTTTATTACCCGCACCGCGTTAAAGCGCCGTCCCGCGCCTGGCACCCGGAGACGCCGTTCCATCCGGCGTACTACTACGAGCCGTTCGAGCTGCCCGGACGGCGAATGAACGCCTCCCGCGGCTGGGAGATCTATCCGCGCATCATTTACGACATGGCGATGCGGATCAAAAACGACTATCGAAACATCGACTGGTTTGTGGCGGAAAGCGGAATGGGCGTGGAGAACGAAGCGCAGTTCCGCAATCGCGACGGCGTTATTGATGACGGCTACCGCATCGCGTTTATCGGCGAACATCTCTACTACGCGCTGCTGGCGCGGGAGGAGGGGGCGAACTGTCGCGGCTATATGCTCTGGGCCTTCACCGATAACGTCTCGCCGATGAACGCGTTTAAAAACCGCTACGGGCTGATTGAGATAGACCTTGATAACCATCGCGCCCGGCGGGCAAAAAAATCGGCGTCCTGGTTCCGTCAGCTGCGCGATGAGCGCGTGCTTACGCTCAGGGTTGACGATGAATGGAAGTAAGCCTTCTGGTAAAATAGCGCACAAACTGGCCGGGAGGACGCCCGGCCCGCGCATTAACTGAAAAACACAGGTGAAAACGTGGATAAGGCTGTCATCCTGCCGGAAAAAAAACAGTACCAGGAAATTGGCGAGGATCTGCGGGCGCAAATTATCCAGGGGCACTATCCCGTTGGATCGCGCCTGCCGCCGGAGCGCAATATTGCCGAAACCTATGGCGTCAGCCGCACCATCGTGCGCGAGGCGCTGCTGATGCTAGAGCTTCAGGGTACGGTAGATATTCGCCAGGGGTCTGGCGTTTACGTGATGCGCATTCCGGAGGAGCACGAAAACGAGGAAGAGCGTTTTCTGAACAGCGACGTCGGTCCGTTTGAAATTCTCCAGGCGCGCCAGCTGCTCGAAAGCAACATTGCTGCCTTTGCCGCAAAAATGGCGACGCGCGCCGACATTGATAACCTGCGCCGCATCATCGAGCAGGAGCAGCGGGCGATTGCCACCGACGACCGCAGCCAGGACAACAACAAGATGTTTCACCTGGTGCTGGCGGGAGCCACGCAAAACCAGATGCTGCTGGCGACCGTGGAGAGCGTCTGGCACCACATGGACAGCAGCCCGCTGTGGCAGCAGTTTAACGGACACATCGCCAGCCGCGCCTGGCGCCTGAAGTGGCTCGGCGACAGGCAAACCATCCTTGCCGCGCTCCGCCGTCGTGACGTGATGGGCGCCTGGCAGGCGATGTTCCAGCATCTTGAAAACGTCAAAAAGAGCCTGCTTGAGCTGTCGGACGAAGACGCGCCGGATTTTGACGGCTTTCTCTTCGAATCGGTACCCATTTTCCAGGGGAAGCTAGTGTGACTATTCTGCCGCTTTACGCTGCGCCGCAGTTCACGGAGCAGGTTATCGACTGGATATGGGCCGCCTTTGGCGAGGGGCTGCCGCGAGGGTTTTTCCAGAGCATTGTTGAGCACAGCAGGACGCCGGGCGCGCTACCTCTCACCTTTATTGCGGTTGAAAACAACCGCCTGCTTGGCACCGTTGGGCTGTGGCGTTGCGATTTGATCTCCCGGCAGGATCTTTACCCGTGGCTGGCCGCGCTGTATGTCGATGAGGCCGCCCGGGGAAAAGGGCTGGCGGGAAAGCTTCAGGAACACGTCATTGGCTATGCCCGATGCGCCGGGTATCAGGAGCTTCATCTCTGGTCCGCCTGCCGCGACTTCTACGAACGTTACGGCTGGCATTACATCGGCGATGCGCTGGAATACCCGGACAAAACCGTCCATCTCTACCGCTATTCGCTCGATGCGTCCGCGGGCGGCACCACCGAGTGACGGCGCACCAGGGTCGGGCTGAACAGATGCGTAATGTCCGGTGGCGGGCGATGCTCGGCCAGCGCTAACGCCAGCTCCGCCGCCTGCGTTGCCATGGTCACAATCGGATAGCGAACGGTGGTCAGGCGAGGGCGAACGTAGCGGGACACCAGCACATCATCAAAGCCAATCAGCGAAATTTCTGCCGGAACGTCTATCCCGTTATCATTTAGCACGCCCATCGCGCCTGCGGCCATGGAATCGTTATAGCTGGCAACGGCGGTGAAATTTCGCCCGCGGCCCAGCAGCTCCGTCATCGCCTGCTCGCCGCCGCTCTCATCGGGTTCACCGTAGGCCACAAGACGATCGTTTGCACGGCAAACCGGCCTCGCGCAGCGCGTCATAATAGCCCTGAAGGCGATCTTCCGCATCGGAGATCGGGTGGTTCGAGCACAGATAGCCGATTCGGGTATGGCCCTGCTGGATAAGATGGCGGGTGGCGAGCCATGCGCCGTAACGGTCGTCGAGCGCCACGCAGCGCGTTTCAAAACCGGGAATAATACGGTTGATAATCACCATTCCCGGCATTTGTTTCATCAGGTGAATCAGCCCGGCATCGGGGATCATTTTGGCATGAACCACCAGCGCTGCGCAGCGGTGGCGGATCAGCTGCTCGATGGCCTGGCGCTCTTTTTGTTCGTTGTGGTAGCCATTGCCAATCAGCAGAAAATTACCGGTGTGATACGAGACTTGCTCCACGGCTTTGACCATCGCGCCAAAAAAAGGATCGGACACGTCGCCCACCACCAGCCCGATGGTTTCCGTTGACTGCTGGGCGAGGGCGCGCGCGTTGGCGTTAGGGTGATAATTCAGGTTTTCCATGGCGTCCTGAACGGCCTGGCGCGATGCGTCACTGGCTTTAGGAGAGTTGTTGATCACGCGGGAGACGGTCGCGACGGACACGCCGGCCAGACGAGCCACATCCTTAATTGTCGCCATTTAATACCTTCTTATTGGGGTAAGCGTTTACACACTACCTAGTGTTGCGGAAAAGCGGCGCGCATTCAAGGGGAGCGGGCTAGCGCAGTCTACAAACGTGATGCAGAACATCCCTCACCGTGTAATCGTTACACGGCCAGTCATGTCTGAATAATGACAGTCTGAACCTTTAGTTACACTTTGCCTCAGGCTGTTGCGATTGTCCGTTAGCGCCGAAGCACCGCGAATTGATAGAGTCGAGATCCCAGAGGTATTGATAGGTGGAATCAGCTTCGGTTGATTAACACGATTTACACCAGCCTGCGTTCTACGCAGGTTTTTTTTGCCTGTAAGTTCAACCTGTAACAACAAAAGAGAATATTCACACCTCGTTGCACTTCGGCTCATTCCCTTGCGTTTTCCCGCTGGCGAAGGCGGCCGCCTGGAGCCACAATCAGGATCCCAGAGGTATTGATTGGTGAGAATTCTTAGTACGTTTTCGTACTCTTCTCTTGCACCAACCTGCGCGGATGCGCAGGTTTTTTTTCGTCTCTGCTTTTGCTATCGCTCCCTTACTACTTCTCGTGTAATCTGCCACCATTTATACCTTTCACACTGGCTGGCAAAGGGAGTTGAAATGCTTTTTGGGTTCTTCCGTACGCTGTTTCGTGTCCTGTTTCGCATCCGCGTAACGGGCGACGCGCAGGCACTCTATGGCGAGCGTGTTCTCATCACGCCGAATCACGTTTCGTTTCTTGATGGCGTACTGCTGGCGCTGTTTTTGCCCGTACGGCCCGTTTTCGCGGTATACAGCTCCATCAGTGAAAAATGGTACATGCGTTGGCTGAAGCCGCTCATTGACTTTGTGCCGCTGGATCCCACCAAGCCGATGATGATTAAACATCTGGTGCGTCTGGTTGAGCAGGGGCGTCCGGTGGTCATTTTTCCTGAGGGACGGATTTCAGTGACGGGCTCGCTGATGAAAATTTACGACGGAGCCGGTTTTGTCGCGGCGAAGTCCCGGGCCACCGTCGTGCCGATGCGCATTGATGGCGCCGAGTTGACCAGGTTCAGCCGTCTGAAAGGGCTGGTGAAGCAGCGCCTGTTCCCAAAAATTACGCTGCATATTTTGCCGCCAACCTCACTGCCGATGCCCGAGGCACCGCGCGCGCGCGACCGTCGTAAAATCGCCGGTGAAATGCTGCACCAGATTATGATGGAAGCGCGCATGGCCGTTCGCCCGCGCGAAACGCTGTATGAATCGTTGTTGTCGGCCCAGTACCGCTATGGCGCAAAGAAAAACTGCATTGAAGATATCAACTTCACGCCGGATACCTACCGCAAGCTGCTGACCAAAACGCTGTTCGTCGGGCGTATTCTTGAGAAGTACAGCCAGCAGGGTGAAAAGATTGGCCTGATGCTGCCGAATGCCGCCATCAGCGCGGCGGTGATTTTTGGCGCTGTTTCCCGGGGGCGTATTCCGGCGATGATGAACTACACGGCGGGCGTGAAAGGGCTCTCCAGCGCGATTACCGCAGCACAGATCAACACCGTCTTTACCTCCCGCCAGTTCCTGGATAAGGGCAAACTGTGGCACCTGCCGGAGCAGCTTACGCAGGTGCGCTGGGTGTTCCTGGAAGATCTTAAAGCAGACGTCACCACCGCCGATAAGCTGTGGATTTTTGCGCACCTGCTGATGCCGCGTCTGGCGCAGGTGAAACAGCAGCCGGAAGATGATGCCATCATCCTCTTTACCTCAGGCTCGGAAGGTAACCCGAAAGGCGTGGTTCACAGCCACAAAAGCATTCTGGCTAACGTCGAACAGATTAAAACCATTGCCGACTTTACCGCCAGCGATCGCTTTATGTCGGCGCTGCCGCTGTTCCACTCGTTTGGTCTGACCGTCGGTCTCTTTACGCCGCTGCTGACCGGTGCCGAAGTGTTCCTCTACCCAAGCCCGCTGCACTACCGTATCGTGCCGGAGCTGGTCTATGACCGTAACTGTACCGTGCTGTTCGGTACGTCCACCTTCCTCGGTAACTACGCGCGCTTCGCCAACCCGTATGATTTCTTCCGGGTGCGCTACGTGGTAGCTGGGGCGGAAAAATTACAGGACAGCACCCGTCAGATCTGGCAGGACAAGTTTGGCCTGCGCATTCTGGAAGGCTATGGCGTAACCGAATGTGCGCCGGTGGTATCGATCAACGTACCGATGGCGGCAAAACCGGGTACGGTAGGCCGCATTCTGCCGGGGCTGGACGCGCGCCTGCTGGCGGTGCCGGGCATTGAGGACGGCGGTCGCCTGCAGCTTAAAGGGCCGAACGTCATGAACGGCTATCTGCGTGTGGAAAACCCGGGCGTGCTCGAAGCGCCGACGGCCGAGAACGTCAATGGCGAGACTGAAACGGGCTGGTACGACACGGGTGATATTGTTCGCTTCGACGAACAGGGCTTTGTACAGATCCAGGGGCGCGCAAAACGCTTCGCCAAGATTGCCGGTGAAATGGTCTCTCTTGAAATGGTGGAAACGCTGGCGACCGCGGTCTCTGCCGAAAAAATGCACGCGACCGTGGTGAAGAGCGATGCCAGCAAGGGCGAGGCGCTGGTGCTCTTTACCACCGACGGCGAGCTGAAGCGTGACGCGCTGCTTAAGTACGCCCGCGAACACGGTATTCCCGAACTGGCGGTACCGCGCGATATTCGTTACCTCAAACAGCTTCCGGTGCTGGGCAGCGGTAAACCCGATTTCGTGACCCTTAAGGGCATGGTTGAAGAGGCGGAACAGCAAAATGCGTGAGTCAGTACACACTAACACTTCTATCTGGTCGAAAGGCATGATGGCGGTTATTGCCGCCCAGTTCCTGTCCGCGTTCGGCGACAACGCGCTGCTGTTTGCCACGCTGGCGCTGCTGAAGGCTGAGTTTTATCCCGACTGGAGCCAGCCGATCCTGCAGATGGTGTTTGTGGGTGCTTACATCGTATTTGCGCCGTTTGTCGGTCAGGTGGCGGATAGCTTCCCGAAAGGCCGGGTAATGATGTTTGCCAACAGCCTAAAGCTGCTGGGGGCGGCAAGTATCTGCTTCGGTATCAATCCGTTTGTCGGCTACACGCTGGTGGGCATTGGCGCGGCGGCCTACTCGCCGGCGAAATACGGCATTCTGGGGGAGCTGACCACAGGCGATAAGCTGGTGAAGGCCAACGGCCTGATGGAGTCCTCCACCATTGCGGCGATTCTGCTGGGATCGGTGGCGGGAGGCGTGCTGGCAGACTGGCATGTACTTGCCGCGCTGGGCATCTGTGCCCTGATGTACGGTGGCGCGGTGATCGCCAACCTGTTTATCCCCAGGCTGGCGGTGGCGCGTCCCGGGCAATCCTGGCGCTTCGGGCCTATGACCGGCAGCTTCTTCACTGCCTGCCGCGTGCTGTGGCGTAACGGTGAAACGCGCTTCTCGCTGATGGGCACCAGCATGTTCTGGGGGGCCGGCGTCACGCTGCGTTTCCTGCTGGTGCTGTGGGTCCCGGTAGCGCTGGGCATTACCGATAACGCCACGCCAACTTACCTGAATGCCATGGTCGCCGTTGGGATTGTTGTCGGGGCAGGGGCAGCGGCGAAGCTGGTAACGCTTGAAACCGTCGCGCGCTGCATGCCTGCGGGGATCCTCATCGGCGCTGGCGTTCTCTTCTTCTCCCTGCAACATGCCCTGTTGCCTGCCTATGCCCTGCTATTACTGATCGGCATCCTGGGCGGCTTCTTTGTGGTGCCGCTGAATGCGCTCTTGCAGGAGCGCGGCAAGCAGACCGTTGGGGCGGGCAACGCCATCGCGGTGCAAAACCTCGGGGAAAACATGGCGATGCTGCTGATGCTCGGCGTTTACTCGCTGGCGGTAAAAGCGGGCGCACCGGTGGTGGCCATTGGCGTGGGGTTTGGCGCGCTGTTTGCGCTGGCGATCGCGGGGCTGTGGGTCTGGCAGCGCCGCCGCTGATCTGTGCGGTCTGATGCCCTCGATCAGACCCTCAGCCCGCCGGGAGAGGGTGAAATCACAACAAACGGCAACGCGCGTTGCCGATGCCTTTATTACGGTGCCGGGTAGGTATAAACCTGATGCACCGCTTCAATCTCCGCCAACACCTCTTCGCTGAGGGTCAGGTGGAAACTCTCAATATTGGTTTTAAGCTGCTCCATGGTCGTCGCGCCCAGCAGGGTGCTGGCGACAAACGGCTGACGACGCACGAAGGCCAGCGCCATCTGCGCCGGATCGAGCCCGTGGCGCTTTGCGATGTCCACATAGGCCGCAACGGCTTTTTGCGTCTGCTCGCCGCTGTAACGGGTGAAGCGGCTGAAAAGCGTGTTTCGCGCGCCGGCGGGCTTCGCGCCGTTCAGGTATTTCCCCGTCAGGGTACCGAAGCCCAGGCAGGAATAGGCCAGCAGTTCCACCTCTTCGTACTGCGTCACTTCCGCCAGGCCCACTTCATAGCTGCGGTTCAGCAGGCTATAAGGGTTCTGAATGGTGATGATACGCGGCAGGTCGTGCTTATCGGCCAGATGCAGGTAGCGCATCACGCCAAACGCCGTTTCGTTGGAAACCCCGATGTAGCGGATCTTACCCGCACGCTGGCACTCCGCGAGCGCCTCCAGCGTTTCCAGCAGGGTTACGGCCGGAGCACTTTCGTTCCAGGCGTAGCCGAGCTTGCCGAAGCAGTTCGTCGGACGCTGCGGCCAGTGCACCTGATACAGATCGAGATAGTCGGTTTGCAGGCGCTTAAGGCTGGCATCCAGCGCGTCACGGATATTCTTGCGATCGAGGATCTGGTTAGGGCGGATCCCGGCATCGTTATTGCGGGAAGGGCCGCTGACCTTGGAGGCGATAACCAGCTTTTCGCGATTGCCGCGTTTCGCCAGCCAGTTGCCAACGTACGTTTCGGTAAGGCCCTGCGTTTCCGGGCGAGGAGGAACAGGGTACATCTCCGCCACGTCAATCAGGTTAATGCCCTGGCTGACCGCGTAATCAAGTTGTGCATGGGCATCGGCTTCGCTGTTTTGTTCACCAAATGTCATCGTGCCCAGCCCCAGTTGGCTGATCTCCAGAGCGCTGTGGGGGATACGGTGATAATGCATAGCCGGTTTCCTTTAAAGATATACAGACCGCGTCAGGAACCTCCCGACAAAGGAATATAAACATGGCAGAGGGAAGGCAAAAGGGGAAGGAAAAAATCAAAAAGGCCAGCAAGCCACTGACCTTTATCGGTTTATCGTTCGATAATCTGGGATACTTCGTCGCGATTGATTTGCATTTGATTGCCTTCCCGATCGCGGTAACTCACAAGGCCGGTATCGTCGTCGACTTCGGGTTTGCCATCGGTCAGGATCATGCGGCCATCCTTGGTTGACATGACATAGTCGCTGCTACAACCCGATACCGCAAACGCTAAACCGACTGCTGAGATAATTACTGCCCATTTTTTCATCGTTCTCGTCCTCACCTGGCTCGTATCAAATCATAGTGTAGTAATAACCTGATATTACGACAGGTGAAAGGGGGGAAATCTTAAAAAGCGGGAGATTATGTTAGCCGGAGCGCATAATTGGTAAAAAACTATGTTTTCAACAGGAAATGGCGTGCCAGCAGTGCTCCGGTGAAGTTCTTTTTAAGATAGAAGCCGCGCGGCAACGTCAGGATCGGCTCGCCACGTGCGCCAACCGCTTCAGTGAGCGCTTTGCTGTTGGCGGCCTTCGGGCGCAGTTGCAGCACCTCACCATGCCGGGCGGTGATCCGCTCCACCTGTCCCAGCACGATCATGTCCATCAGCTCCTCCCAGTCCTGGGAAAGCTGCCTCTCTTCTTCTTCGTCAGGGCTCCAGAGCAGCGGAGCGCCAACGCGACGCTCTGCCAGCGGGATCTGCCTGTCGCCCTCAACGGGTACCCACAGCACCCGCTTCAGCTTATGCCTGACGTGGCTGGTTTCCCATGTCACCCCGCTGTTACCCGTTAGCGGCGCAACGCAGACGAAGGTGGTTTCCAGCGGCTTGCCCTGGGCGTCGATGGGGATAGTTTTCAGTTCAACGCCCAGTGCCGCAAAATCTTGCTCGGGCTTACTGCCCGCGCTTGCGCCCAGCCAGCGTTCCAGCAGCACGCCGATCCAGCCCTTATCGCGCTTAAGGTCGTTAGGTATCGTCAGCCCCGCCATCACCGCCAGCTCGCCCAGCGTATAGCCAGCCAGACGCTGCGCCTGCTGGAGCAGCTGGGCTTCACTGACGGGGGCACTGGGCAATGGGGCGAGCGAATGCATGTTAACAACCTTTTGGTTAAAAATTGAGCTGATATTTTATCCCTTGTGGATAGAGTTTACCTTTTTCTGAGTAAATATTCCATGTGGATGATTTTAATAGTAATTTTCAGCGCTAAAAGCGTCAGGATACGGCTAAAAAATGGGTTGTTCAATTCTGGTCACTGACAATAAACAGGATCTTACACCATGTTATCCACAGAAAAATGGGATAACTGGGAATAACCCCCACTACTGTTTCAATTTACAGCCTTGACGTGCGATGAAAATCGAATTTTCACACAATTTGTGCCTAACTTATTGGCACAATCTGTGGATAAAACCGACGCTGTTCGATCTTTCATCAGCACGGGGATCTTTGATGTGACGATCGTCACGTTAATCACCTTTTCTCCCTTTTATATGCTATCAATATTATGAAATTAAACGGATTTTTAAAAATGGCTGGCGGAGGGGATAAGGTGGTCTGAAAGGTTGTTCATCGGTAATTCCGTACTTCTTCACAACTATATCCACAGAAAAGGTGAATAAAAATGGTCTCGATCGCCTCTATCTGTTTATAACTCCCCACAAAATTGTGAGTTATTCAATTGTTATTAGGCTGCAGGCCTGTAAGAGAGTGGTTTACCGCCTCCCTGTAGTGTGAAACAATCATTCATATATCAGATTTAGTTTGGGGTAGTCCGGTGATTGATGACGATGGCTACCGCCCAAACGTAGGAATAGTAATTTGTAATCGTCAGGGCCAGGTGATGTGGGCCCGGCGATATGGTCAGCACTCCTGGCAGTTCCCGCAAGGCGGGATAAACCCAGGAGAGTCCCCAGAACAAGCGATGTACCGGGAGCTGTTTGAAGAGGTTGGTTTAAGCCGGAAAGATGTTCGCATCCTGGCGTCGACCCGCAACTGGTTGCGTTACAAGTTACCGAAACGTTTGGTGCGTTGGGACACAAAGCCGGTTTGTATCGGCCAGAAACAGAAGTGGTTTCTTTTGCAGTTGGTGGGCAACGATTCAGATATCAATATGCAAACCAGCAGCACGCCGGAGTTCGATGGCTGGCGCTGGGTAAGCTACTGGTATCCTGTTCGTCAGGTCGTGTCATTTAAGCGCGATGTTTACCGTAGGGTGATGAAAGAGTTCGCAAGTGCTGTTATGCAGCTTCAGGAGACGCCTCCTAAGCCGCAGAGCGCACCTGCCTGGCGACGTAAAAGAGGTTAAGCTACGCAAATCATGCTCACCCGCTTGCGAGAAATAGTTGAAAAGGTTGCCAGCGCGCCTCGCCTCAACGAGGCGCTAAACATTCTGGTAACGGACATCTGTCTTGCGATGGAAACCGAGGTCTGTTCGGTCTATCTGGCCGACCATGACCGACGGTGCTACTACCTGATGGCGACCCGGGGATTAAAAAAACCGCGGGGCCGCACCGTCACGCTTGCGTTTGATGAAGGTATTGTTGGGCTGGTCGGGCGACTGGCTGAACCAATCAACCTTGCTGACGCGCAAAAACACCCCAGCTTTAAATATATCCCCTCCGTAAAAGAAGAGCGCTTCCGCGCTTTCCTCGGGGTGCCGATTATTCAGCGCCGCCAGCTGCTTGGCGTGCTCGTTGTCCAGCAGCGCGAGCTGCGTCAGTATGATGAAAGCGAAGAATCCTTCCTCGTCACGCTGGCAACGCAGATGGCCGCCATCCTCTCTCAGTCTCAGCTCGCCGCGCTATTTGGTCAGTATCGTCATACGCGTATCCGCGCGCTTCCGGCCTCGCCGGGCGTCGCCATTGCCGAAGGCTGGATGGACGCCACGCTGCCGCTGATGGAGCAGGTATACGAAGCCTCAACGCTTGATGAAGCACTCGAGCGCGAACGGCTTACCGCCGCGCTGGAAGAGGCGGCGAATGAGTTTCGTCGCTACAGCAAACGCTTTGCCGCAGGCGCGCAAAAAGAGACGGCGGCCATTTTCGATCTTTATTCGCACCTGCTGTCCGATGCGCGCTTACGACGGGAGCTGTTTGCCGAGGTCGATAAAGGCGCGGTGGCTGAGTGGGCGGTTAAAAAGGTCATTGAAAAATTTGCCGAGCAGTTTGCGGTCCTGACGGATGGTTACCTGAAAGAGCGCGCCGGCGATCTGCGCGCGCTTGGGCAGCGTCTGTTGTTCCACCTAGATGATACCATTCAGGGTGCAAACGCCTGGCCGAACCGGTTTGTGCTGGTGGCGGACGAGCTCTCGGCGACGACGCTGGCAGAATTACCGCAGGACAGGCTGGCGGGCGTAGTGGTGCGCGATGGTGCCGCTAACTCCCATGCCGCCATTATGGTGCGCGCGCTCGGAATCCCGACCGTGATGGGCGCGGACATTCAGCCCTCCGTGCTGCACCGGCGCACGCTGGTGGTGGACGGATATCGCGGTGAATTGCTGGTGGATCCTGAGCCGGTTCTCCTCCAGGAGTACCAGCGTCTCATTAGCGAAGAGAATGAATTAAGCAAGCTGGCGGAAGATGACGTCAACCTCCCCGCGCAGCTGAAAAGCGGTGAGCGGGTAAAGGTGATGCTCAATGCGGGCTTAAGCCCCGAGCACGAAGAGAAGCTCGGCAGCCGCATCGATGGCATTGGTCTGTACCGAACCGAAATCCCCTTCATGCTGCAAAGCGGCTTCCCGTCGGAAGAGGAGCAGGTCGCGCAGTATCAGGGCATGCTGCAGATGTTTAACGATAAGCCCGTTACGCTGCGTACCCTGGACGTCGGCGCGGATAAACAGCTGCCCTACATGCCCATCAGCGAAGAGAACCCCTGCCTTGGCTGGCGCGGGATCCGCATTACGCTCGACCAGCCGGAAATCTTCCTGATTCAGGTCCGGGCAATGATGCGCGCCAATGCGGCCACGGGGAATCTCAGCATTTTGCTGCCGATGGTCACCAGCATTGACGAAATCGACGAGGCGCGGCGGCTGATTGAACGAGCAGGACGCGAAGTGGAAGAGATGATCGGCTATGCGATCCCTAAACCACGTATCGGCGTGATGCTTGAAGTGCCCTCGATGGTCTTTATGCTGCCGCAGCTGGCGACCCGCGTTGATTTTATCTCCGTCGGCACCAACGATTTAACGCAATACATTCTGGCGGTAGATCGCAACAACACCCGCGTCGCCAGCATTTACGATAGCCTGCATCCGGCGATGCTTCGTGCCCTTGCGATGATAGCCCGTGAAGCCGAGCAGCATAATATCGATTTGCGCCTGTGCGGTGAAATGGCCGGCGATCCGATGTGCGTGGCGATCCTGATTGGCCTTGGCTTCCGTCACCTGTCCATGAACGGGCGTTCCGTTGCGCGCGTGAAATACCTGCTGCGTCATATCGCACATGACGATGCGCGCGAGCTGGCCGCGCGTAGCCTTGAAGCACAGCTTGCCGCCGAGGTGCGCCATCAGGTGGCTGCGTTTATGGAACGACGCGGCATGGGCGGGTTGATCCGCGGCGGCCGCTAAACCCTCTTTATCCCTCCTGTTGAATAAGAGAGACGGGGGAGGGCATCAGTATGCACCATTCCATATACACATCTTTTACATCTCAGGCGCATCCTCCGCGCCTGCCTTATGCTATTATTCGCAACTTTGGAGCACCTGCCACTGGCGGGAATGCAATTCAGCCGCTGTCCACTTTCAGCGGAATAACAACATCTTGTGGTGACAGATGAACAGTGGTTATCTGCATTTTCCGGAATTCGATCCGGTTATTTTCTCAATTGGTCCCGTAGCGCTTCACTGGTACGGTCTGATGTACCTGGTGGGCTTTGTCTTTGCCATGTGGCTTGCTGGCCGTCGCGCCAGTCGTCCGGGCAGCGGCTGGACGAAGAACGAAGTGGAAAACCTGCTTTATGCTGGCTTCCTCGGCGTGTTCCTGGGCGGGCGCATCGGCTATGTCCTGTTCTATAACTTCCCGGTATTCCTGAACGATCCGCTCTATCTGTTCCGCGTCTGGGACGGCGGCATGTCCTTCCACGGCGGGCTGATTGGTGTGATCCTGGTGATGGTGATCTTCGCCAAACGCACCAAACGTAACTTCTTCCAGGTGGCTGATTTTATTGCGCCGTTAATCCCGTTTGGCCTGGGCGCAGGGCGTCTGGGCAACTTCATCAACGGGGAACTGTGGGGTCGCGTCGATCCGAGCGTGCCGTTTACCATGCTGTTCCCGGGCTCCCGCGCAGAGGATATCGCGCTGCTGCCTTCGCATCCTGAGTGGCAATCCATTTTCGATACCTACGGCGTTCTGCCGCGCCATATGTCCCAGCTTTACGAGCTGGCGCTGGAAGGCGTGGTGCTGTTTATCATCCTGAATCTGTACATCCGCAAACCGCGCCCAATGGGGGCCGTCTCCGGTCTGTTCCTGATTGGCTACGGCGCGTTTCGTATCATCGTCGAGTTCTTCCGCCAGCCGGATGCACAGTTTACCGGCGAATGGGTACAGTACATCAGCATGGGGCAAATCCTCTCCATTCCGATGATTGTCGCGGGTGCCATTATGATGATTTGGGCGTATCGCCGTCGTCCACAGCAACAACTTTCCTGAGGAATCATGAAACAGTATCTTGAATTGATGAAAAAAGTGCTCGACGAGGGCACGCCGAAAAACGACCGCACCGGCACCGGGACGCTCTCCATTTTTGGCCACCAGATGCGCTTCAATCTGCAGGAAGGCTTTCCTCTGGTGACGACGAAGCGCTGCCACCTGCGCTCGATCATTCATGAACTGCTCTGGTTCCTGCAAGGCGATACCAACGTTGCTTATCTGCATGAAAACAATGTCTCAATCTGGGACGAATGGGCAGATGAGAACGGCGATCTTGGGCCGGTTTACGGCAAGCAATGGCGCGCGTGGCCTACGCCAGACGGTCGCCATATCGACCAGATCACCACGGTAATGAACCAGCTGAAAAATGACCCGGACTCGCGCCGTATCATCGTTTCGGCCTGGAACGTCGGTGAGCTGGATAAAATGGCGCTGGCCCCGTGCCACGCCTTCTTCCAGTTCTACGTGGCGGACGGCAAGCTCTCCTGCCAGCTTTATCAGCGTTCCTGCGACGTGTTCCTCGGCCTGCCGTTTAACATCGCCAGCTACGCGCTGTTAGTGCACATGATGGCCCAGCAGTGCGATCTTGAAGTGGGCGATTTTGTCTGGACGGGTGGGGATACTCACCTCTACAGCAACCATATGGAACAGACGCATCTCCAGCTGACGCGCGAACCGCGCGCGCTGCCGAAGCTGGTGATCAAACGTAAACCGGACTCGATCTTTGACTATCGTTTTGATGATTTCGAGATTGAGGGCTACGACCCGCATCCCGGCATCAAGGCGCCTGTCGCCATCTGATACGGCAAATCCTGACACAACCGGCGCCCCCTGGCGCCGGTTTTTTTTTGCGTCCGTTGCGTTCTTCGAGCCTGTTTCCAGAGAATATGCAACGCGCTGCAACAGACCACATTCTCCGGAATGCGCCTCGTAACGCTATGGTTTGCCGCTCGCGCCTAAACGAGCATTCCGCCACACTCCCGTCATGAAAAATGAACATGGCTTTACGCTGATTGAAACCCTTATTGCCATCTCGCTGGTGGTGATCCTCAGCGCCACAGGGCTTTCCGGCTGGGACCGCTGGCAGCAGCGGCAGCGGCTCTGGCAAACCGCCTGTCAGGTGCGGGATTTCCTGGTGTTCCTGCGTAATGACGCTAACCGTCACAACCGCGAACACAGGATCGCGCTTCAGAGTGACGTGGAAAACGCCTGCCTGGTCAGCTCTGCGGCTTCGGGGTGTGATAGCGCCAGCCCCTTTGCGATGAAGCCGCTGTGGCCCGGGATCGCGATGGGCGACATCACGCCATCGCTGGGATTTTACGGCTTAAGGGACACCGCGTGGGCCGGACATATACGGGTGGAGAGCCGTGCCGGTACGTGGTGGGTGATTGTCTCAAACGGCGGGCGTATCCGGCTGTGCAATGCCGCAGGAGAAGCTGGATGTCAGTAAATCAAAAAGGGTTCTCGCTCACGGAGGTGCTGATTGCAATGGCAATAGGCAGCATTCTGTTACTCAGCACGTCGCGTTTTCTGCCGGGGCTTCAGCAGAGCGTTTTGCTGCAATCCGGGCAGCTTGAGCTGGAAGGTGAGGTCTGGCAGCGTCTGCTCGCGATCGGTAAACAGCTACAGAGAGCAGGCTACTGTGCCGGGCATTGCCAGGGGCAGGGAATGGCTCTCGGCAGGCAAGGGCAGTGTCTTATTGTGCGATGGGATGCCAACAGCAACGGCCAGTGGGATGCCACCGCGTCAGAAAATGACAGCACGGGGTATCGGCTTGAGGCCGGTTCGCTTGAAACGCTGCGGGGCGCGACATCCTGTGAGGGTAAGGGGTGGGATAAACTCACCGATCCTGAGCGGATCTTCATCGAGCAGTTCAGGGTCAGCAAATCCGACCATCCTGGCTTTGCACCGGTAATGACGCTTGAGTTGATCGGCCGCAGCAAAGGCGCACTGACCGCGCCCTTTTCGGCCCGCTATAGCGTTACGGGGTTTAACCTGTGAGTCGCCAGAGGGGAATGGCGTCGCTGGCGCTGGTTCTGCTTATGCTGATGCTCGGCACGCTGATCCTCACCGGATTAAACCAGCAGCTGCAAACCTATAGCACGCTGGTAAGTGGCGATAGCCATTTTGTCCGCCAGCAGGCTGCCGTGCAATCTGCCCTGGAGTGGGGACGGGTTCAGCGCTGGGCTTTGCAGCCGGAGGTGCAGTGCAGGCAGGTGCAGCGTGTGCGGGTTTGCTTACGGCGGTTTGACGAGCGCGTGTTGCTCATCGCCGGCAATGACGACCTGCTGCTGTGGCGAGGAGGAGAGGTGGCGGGAGGGCAGATACGGTTTTCCACCCACGGCTGGAGCGATTTCTGCCCGCTTAAGGAGAATGCGCTATGTCAGTTACCCTGAGTAAGCAACAAGGATTTAGCATGGTGGAAGCTTTGCTGGCAATGATGCTGCTGGTTGTGGTTGTCACGGCATTGACCGGGTATTATCGCGCGCTGGCAACGTGGTTTACGGCGCTGAGCCAGTATCGGCAGCTATGGCATCATGCCTGGAATCAGTCGCAGCTCTCAACGTTGCCGCTTCCGCCCGGCTGGCAGGTCAGTCGGGGGCAGACAACGCAGTCCGGATGTGTCAGCATCACGGTCACACTTATTTCTCCTCTGGGGCGGCAGGGCGCGTTAACGCGTCTGCATTGCCCGGTTAGCCGGTAGTCGGGAGCGTTTATGCTAAGGGTTTACCACTCAAATCGTCTGGATGTGCTGGAAGCACTGATGGAGTATATCGTCGAGCAAGAGCGTCTTGACGATCCGTTTGAGCCAGAAATGGTGCTGGTGCAGAGCACCGGTATGGCGCAGTGGCTGCAAATGTCCCTTTCGCAGAAATTCGGCATTGCGGCGAACATCGACTTTCCGCTGCCCGCGAGCTTTATCTGGGAGATGTTTGTACGCGTGCTGCCGGATATCCCTGAGCAGAGCGCTTTCAACAAACAGAGCATGGCCTGGAAGCTGATGACGCTGCTCCCGGACATGCTGGAGCAGGATGAGTTTGCCATGCTGCGCCACTATCTGAATGACGACACCGACAAGCGCAAGCTTTTCCAGCTGGCCTCACGCACCGCCGACCTCTATGACCAGTATCTGGTTTACCGCGCGGAGTGGCTGATTCGCTGGGAAGCCGGTGAACTGGTGGATGGCTTGCCGGAAGCGCAAATCTGGCAGGCTCCGCTCTGGAAAGCGCTGGTTGAGCATACCGAAAAACTTGGTCAGCCTAAGTGGCACCGCGCTAATTTATACGATCGGTTTATCTCAATTCTTGAGAACACCCCGGAACGGCCCGCTCGCCTGCCGTCACGCGTGTTCATTTGCGGTATCTCCGCGCTGCCGCCGGTCTACCTGAACGCGCTAAAAGCGCTGGGTAACCATACTGATATCCATATTCTCTTTACCAACCCGTGTCGTCACTATTGGGGGGATATTCAGGATCCGCGCTGGCTTTCACGACTGGTCACCCGCCAGAGAAAGCGCCTCTTTGAAGAACGCGCCGTGCCCCTGTTTAAAGACAGCGAAAACGCGGCGCAGCTGTTTGATGAAGAGGGGATCCAGAACCTGCCGAACCCGCTGCTGGCCTCGTGGGGCAAGCTTGGGCGCGACTATATCTATCTGCTTTCGGAAATCACCTCCTCCGGTGAAGGCGATGTGGATGCGTTTACGGACATAACGCCGGACAGCCTGCTGCACAACATTCAGCTCGATATCCTGGATTTAGAAAACCGTGCCGTTGCCGGGATCACCGCCGAGGAATTTGCCCGTAGCGATAAGAAGCGCAGGCTCGATCCCGACGATCGCAGTATCGCGATCCACGTGTGCCACAGCCCCCAGCGTGAAGTTGAAATTCTGCACGATCGCCTGCTGGCTATGTTGCACGACGACCCAACCCTGACGCCGCGCGATATCGTGGTGATGGTGGCGGATATCGACAGCTACAGCCCGTTTATCCAGGCGGTATTTGGCAGCGCAACGGGCGATCGCTATCTGCCGTACGCGATCTCAGACCGCCGCGCCCGCCAGTCTCATCCGGCGCTGCAGGCCTTTATCAGCCTGCTTTCGCTGCCCGATAGCCGGTTTATTTCTGAGGACGTGCTGGCCTTGCTGGATGTGCCGGTGCTGGCGGCACGTTTCGATATCAACGAAGAAGGGCTGCGCTACCTGCGCCAGTGGGTCAACGAATCCGGCGTCCGCTGGGGAATTGACGATGATAACGTCCAGGAGTTCGAGCTTCCTCCGACAGGCCAGCATACCTGGCAGTTTGGCCTGACGCGCATGCTGCTGGGGTATGCGATGGAGAGCAGCCAGGGCGAATGGAATGACGTGCTGCCCTATGACGAATCCAGTGGGCTAATCGCGGAGCTGGTCGGCCATTTAGCCTCGCTGCTGATGCAGCTCAATCGCTGGCGTCGTTCGCTGATGCAGCCTCGTCCGCTTGAAGAGTGGCTGCCGATTTGTCGCGAAATGCTGAACGATTTCTTCCTGCCTGACAGCGAAACGGAAGCCGCCATGGCGCTTATCGAGAAGCAGTGGCAGGCCATCGTTGATGAGGGCGTAAATTCACACTATCACGAGGCGGTTCCCCTTTCGCTTTTGCGCGATGAGCTGACGCAGCGTCTCGAATCAGGAGCGTATCAGCCAGCGCTTCCTGGCGGGGCCGGTGAATATCTGTACCCTGATGCCTATGCGTTCCATTCCGTTCAGGGTGGTGTGTCTGCTCGGCATGAACGACGGCATTTATCCGCGCGCGCTGCCACCGCTGGGCTTCGATCTCATGAGCTCGCAGCCGAAGCGGGGCGACCGCAGCCGCCGCGATGATGACCGTTATCTGTTCCTGGAAGCGCTGATTTCTGCGCAGAGCAGGCTGTATATCAGCTATATCGGGCGGTCAATTCAGGACAACAGCGAGCGTTTCCCGTCCGTGCTGGTGCAGGAGCTGGTGGACTACATCGGGCAAAGTCACTACCTGCCTGGGGATGAAGCCCTTAACTGCGACGAAAGCGAGCGTCGGGTGAAAGCGCATATCACCTGTCACCATTCACGTATGCCGTTTGATCCGGTCAACTATGTCCCTGATGAACAGCAGAGCTACGCCCGGGAGTGGCTTCCCGCCGCGAAGAAAGCGGGGACGCCGCAAACCGATTTTATTCAGGAGCTTGAGCCGCGCGTCATTGACGCTCTGACCTTTGAGCAGCTGCAGCGCTTTTGGGCGCACCCGGTTCGGGCCTTTTTCCAGCAACGCCTGCAGGTGAACTTCCGCTCCGAAGAGAGCGAAATCCGGATGCCGAACCGTTTATTCTGGACGGGCTGGAACGCTTTAAGCTCAATTCCCAGCTTCTGAATGCGCTGATCGATGAGGAAGATGCCAGCAAGCTGTTCCGTCGTTACCGGGCATCCGGGCTATTACCGTACGGGGCTTTTGGAGAGATCGTCTGGGATGCCCAGTGCGAGGAGATGCGAGCCCTTGCTGACCGCGTTATCGCATGTCGGCAGCCTGGAAGCAGCATTGAAATCGATCTCGATTGTAACGGTGTGCACCTCAGCGGTTGGCTCACCCACGTGCAGTCTGACGGGCTGCTGCGCTGGCGTCCATCCCTGCTCAGCGTTTCACATGGCCTGCAACTCTGGCTCGAACATCTTGTCTACAGTGCGGGTGGTAACGAAGGCGAAAGCCGGCTGTTTGTGCGTAAGGACGGCGAGTGGCGCTTCCCACCGATGAAGCCTGAGCAGGCGCTGTCGTATCTGTCGCTTTATATTGAAGGTTACCGGCAGGGAATGAACAAACCTCTGCTTTTGCTGCCTGAAAGTGGGGGGGGCGTGGATAAAAGCCTGTTACGACGCGCAGAATGATGCCATGTTAACGGATGATGCTTCGCTGCAAAAAGCGCGCAGCAAGTTTTTGCAGGCCTACGAAGGGAACATGATGGTGCGTGGCGAAGGTGAAGATGTCTGGTATCAGCGCTTATGGCGCACGCTTGAGCCAGAATACTTCGACATTATCACGGAAGAGGCACAACGCTACCTGTTACCGTTGTTTAAATTTAATCAGTCCTGAGCGCTGTATAAAAATTGCGCAGTATGAGGTGTTCATTTATGATGCACCTCTTATCACGGACTGATGTACCTAAAGAAAGAGATGCTGGCACG